>JAAMPD010000750.1:0-37750 GCA_025266255.1 Trissolcus basalis | reverse complement strand
GCATTGATTAATGACTAAGTTTTGTTATTTTGTTACGTTGCTTATCAGACTATATTTATCTCATAATCATGTTTTCATTATTGTTATTTTGATTTAGTTTGTTTCAGCAAATGTTTCATTTTTTGTTCAATTTGTAAACATTTTTGGTGAATTTTGGGAAGCGGCCATTTTATTATTAAAATAAGGTATATGTTTAAAAATATTTTTCCAAATCTAAAGGTATAATCTTGATTGAAAAACAATGTTTGTTTATTTTTACAACAAATGAGTTTTAACCTTTCTTATTTCTGTTTGATTTCAGAGTTAGAAAGTTGATCAGTGGCTAAGTTTTGTCGTGTCGTTGTGCAGCTTATCGCCAACCGTCTCACGTTATTACCTTGGGGAGGCTTGCATGTTGAAGCAAAGAGGTTTTATTTTTCATTGAAAAAACTCCGAGAACAAAATTGTTTCTCGAAAATCATTTTTAGTATTAGAAAAATTTAAGGCATTTCTTTCTGACAAGATGTGAAAAAATTATTTAAAAATTCTCATTCGAATAAGTTTTGCTTTTTATTTTTGTATTCAACTGTCAATTTGTAACTATTTTATGAAAAGAGACCGATCGTATAAAAAATTTTAAAAAATAACTTCAGTAAAAGAAAATTTAATTCTTATATTTAATTTCTGTATTGAAATTACGTTCAAATAGTTTTTTTTTTGAAAATAGTCCAGTTTGTTTCGTTATTTGAAAAAATCGAAACGATTTTATAGCGTGAAAACGCATACTAACAGGTGTGTTAATTTAAGAAATCATTTGTAGGGGATTTCAAGTAATTTCGTCTGCCCGATGCAATTTAACTGAATTGTCTTGTTAGACACGTGCCGTCTTATTACAAGACACTACAGTGCACAATAAAATTAAACACAACTTTATAACGACGGTGAGGTCGAGTTAAAGAAGAATAATTAAAACACGACCGATATAAAAGAAGATTCAAAGGAACGAAATTATTGTCGATGTGTAATCCAACTTAGTGTAATCAAATTTTACTCCCGTTGTCTTCTTTATACTCTTAATGTTTCTATATACTTTTATGGAAAATAAAATCGAAATTTATAATTGGATTTATACAATAATTCACATTTTATCAAGTCTTCAAATTATATTTTTCATGTTATTGTGTTTTAAACAAAAAATGGAAAAATAAACTGATCATGTAATATATATTTTTAACATAGCAAAAATTTGCTTTTGTTGTATCTGAGCGTATTTTTTTTCCTCGTTCCTCTGGCTCGAAGAGGGACCGCACATATATAATCATCTAAGATTTAATAGCTTCTATTGCTGACTATAACTATCGAACAGAAGTCGGGACGACATTTTTTGCTCAGAATATAAATTTCCTAGAATACAGATGTTTTTTTATTGTAAACAAAAAATTTTAATATCAAACCACATACTAATTTCTTTTCATCGGCTGGGTGCATCGTAAAGACAACAAAGTCAGAATCTAGAATCGATTAAGCATGCCGCCAGGAGTTTGCACGTTCTGTATGAAATACATTTTTTATCCTTTTTTCACATCTACCAAGTTTTATTGCAAGAAACAAAAACAAAAAACGATAAAATGAACAAAAAATGTTCTACTAATGAAAATGTCCAACAATCTTTGTTTCTGCTTGTTCCATTTTCATTTTTTCATTATCTTTCATCATGTTGTTCTGATTTTTTATATTTTTATTTTTTGTGTTTTCAGTATTCTTTATCTTGTTGTTTTTTTTATTCTTATTTTGTCGGTTCTGTTTCACTGATTTTTTTATTCTCATTTTTTATTTTACTGTTTTTTTTTCTTTCTCATTTGATTTTCGTTATTTGTTTTAAATCTGCTGATTTGTTTCAAAGTTCATCATTATTTACACAATTAGCATCGAAGATAATAATAATAAAGTTCGATGGTTTAACTTAAATTTTGCAAAAAATAAAACTTTTATTTATTCGTTTAAGATTCCGTAATGACAAGGTTTTATTTCTCGTTATTCAAGAAATGCAAAGTCCTTGAACGTTTCGTGATTATGTTGGCGTTCACTAAAAAAAAAATGTTTCCTTAAACGTTGAAAAATTTTTTGATAAAGAAACAGAAATATGCAAAACATCTTCACACAGAAAGCACACAAATTCGCTGAGCCAAAAAGAACAACGAAAACAAACTCACAGTTTTGTGTCAGTTCCAAGAATTCCAAAGAGCGCGTACGTCATTTTTGTTGCTCCCAAAACCAACCCTTTGTCCCAATGTCCTGTAATAACAAGATAAAAATAAAATTATTACTTTCTTATCAGTTTAAACATTGGTTTCTATAATAATTTTCTATTATGAAAATGGTGGTCGATTTGATAGCATCGCAAAATTTCCATACAAAGATATATGGTTTATCATGAATGAACATGAAAGCATATATTCCAGAGCATAAAAATTTGAATCTTATTGTTTTAAATTCCCGATATCTGTTAGCCAACACCTAATAAGGTATTCCAAAACCGTACCACCAAATTGGTCACGGGGGTGTACATTTAAACAATTTTAGATTCTACAACTCGAATTTTTATTTATTTTTGAAACTAAAATTATTCTCGTGTAGCATATACAGAAACAAGTAAAAAATTAGAAACCACCTAAAAGTAAGTTAATAAACTTTAATATGACAACAATAAACAATCTATTATTTTTAAACCAATCATGTGCCTGCTTACCCTAGTGAAAAAAGATCATATATTGTCCATACATAAAACATATATTGACAATATATTATTTGAAAAATCATATATTGACCATGCATAGACAATATATTGCAAATCTATGAACAATTTATTGATTTTTTATAAAATTGCTAATATATTGCCAATATGCAGTCCATATATGAAAAATATTAAAAAATATATGGTCAATATGTTATCAAATATATTGTCAATATATGATTTTATGAAAAATAATATATTGTCAATCTATTGATAATATATGGACAATATATGATCTTTTTTACAAGGGTAAAATGTTCGCAACATTTTAAAGTTTTTTTTTTTTTCGTTGAAGATAAAAATTTATATTTTCGCATGAATGTTTGAAATCATATTCAAGAAACTTTTTGTTTTTTACATTGTTAGTATTTTTTGTTTGTTTTGAACGAGTATGATTAAAGTTGGTACAATAAATAATAATAAATACCAACAAAAATGAGAGCAATATTAAAAAGACTGGTTTAGACTGAAAAGGTCATGCAAAAATGACATTTTCAATATTACCATTATTAACATTATCTTGTTATTGTAAACGAACCAGCCATCAGACTTTTGTACATCGAGTTTATACCATTATTAACATTATCTTGTTATTGTAAACGAACCAGCCATCAGACTTTTGTACACCGAGTTTATTTGATAACTTAGTAAACATTCATTGAGCAATAAACAATAGTGAAATTAAAGTTTCTGTAAAAAATGCGGTTGATGTTATTTTTCAGCGAAGGGTCCTTGAGGGTCCTTGGAAGAAACAAAAACATAAACAATGTTATAGGGCACGATTTTTACGAGGCCATTAGTTTGTCCGATGAGGTAAAATGTAATTCGAGGAAGATTTTATAGTTTTGGGACGGTGAAAATAGTAAATAAAAATATTCGGTGCGAATTGATTTTCCGATGGCGCGATCGTGGGGGATTAAAAAAAAAAGAAAGAAAAGTGTATGAGTCGCGTTGAAAAATGTGAGCGATCGAGAGGTGAGGTTGAATCTCACATCAGTGACAAGAACGTGCGATTAGATGTGACGTGACATCGAGCGGATCCTGATGGTCGATGAGTCCACTGTGGCGCGCGGTATACATGATGTATATGGTGTGTGAGAGCATAGGGGCGGAGCGGAGACAGATGGGCGTGCGGAGGATTCCTTTGAAGGCTGCCGCATGCGGCGCCAGTATCTAACCCGACGTTCTTCTTTTACCTTTGCTCTCTCTATGCGAGATTTCAACCGAGTCTTGGGACTTTGAAACACGACGTAGACACTTTTCTCGTACACCGAGCTCCCTACAGACCGGAGGCTCAGTTGACTTACAACCAGTAGCGTAACAAAACTTAGGGGACCAACTTTGTTTTATTCCCGATTACTCCGCTCAGCCTATCTTTCTCAATCACAACATCTTTCTTTGTCTTTAATGAATATTCATCCCGCGAAGCGTGCTCATTATATTGTCATATTCAATTATATAACACCTTATTAAATTTCGCAATAATTAGAAGTTGCTCGAAAATATACAAATATGTCTTCAGAAATTCGCGTTTAAAAGCTACATCAAATGTGTTGTTCTTCGCAGCAACGAAAATCCAATATTTTCTTGCAAATTTTTCATTTTTGTTTTCTCTTTCGTCTCGTAACAATCAATTGGTAAAAATAATGAAAAAAAAACTTGCGTGCAAATTTCGAAATCATGTTGAAGAATTTGTTGAGAAATTTATGGAGCCTCAGAATTCGGCGGTGATGATGAAAATTCATTTGTTGTTACCAATAAATTTTCAGCAGTTTCATTTTTGTTCATTTCTTTTTTTGTTAGTAAAAAAAATATTTAACATTGAACATTTTATGATGCATTTTTTGCGAATGCAAGGAGAAAAATCGTAGGAACTTGAATGATTCAAATAAGTTGATTTGAATCATAATTTTTCAAGGATAAAGATCATGATTCAAATGATATAAAAATGTATTCTATTTGTTAATTCATTTTTCAATTGTTATTGAAAAAAACTTTTTCTAAGTCGAATGCATTTGTGGAATTTCATTAGATTAAATAGGTTGATTCAAATTTCTTGATTTGTTTGCAACCTTAATAACAACTAAGTGAACATACTAAAATAGTATCATGAAAAAATGAAAGATCAATAAAGTTGCTCCTGAGACTGCGTAAAATCACTCTGTGTTGCGTGCAAACAAACATTAAAAAAAATTTTTTAAACCGAAATTATTCAAAAACATTTTATAAATTCTTTCAATAAATGATATCATTCAAAATTAAATTCTATTCTAATCTGTTTTTTTTTTTTTTTTCAACATTCTTTCACTAAGATGGATAAAATCTATGCAATTTTTTAAAATAATTTCTCTTACCGTGATGTTAAAACGAAAAATCAGACTATAGATGTACAAATTTATATTTTGTAAAAATTACTGAATTCAGTCATAAATGATTGCTTAATAACTGCATATTGAACTCATATTGTCAAATTCAACCGAATCGATGCATCATGTAAATTCATCAAAATTCATAATTAATTGTATTATGAAAATAATGTTTGACTGTGATTATAAAAATTAATGAACGTTTGTGGAATGTTCGGTTGTAGTTATAACTTTTTTATGAAATGACATGAACAACGCACATAGTGTAACTAGTCCACCACGTTTAGTCGCGAAATTATAGGGTTCGAAAATTCTGGTATGTCAGCGTACGTTCATGGTTGACCACCTATTATCTATAAGGCGCTATCTGAGATACTGCTTGTCGAAAACTAATGTTTATATGCCCAGCAAACGTCTGCTCGCATTTTAGCACTCCGAAATATGTTTATGGAAATTTCAAAAGCACTTGCACGCGTTCATTCATTTTTAATTTTTTTAAGAAAATATATATCCGATCAGTGTATAGGTAAGAATACAATCAGAAAAAATTGTATAGTCAGCTTCCCCACAAATGTCCCAATCAATACGGAAAATAAATACGAAAAATTAAAAATCTCTATTTCAACTTAATATTGTTTTCACAATAATAAACTCCCTCAAAATATTATTATAAAATATTATGTTCAAAATAATTTTTACAAACAACAATCATTTTTGTATAAAATTGTTGTTGTTTTTTTTTTTTCGTCTTGCAAAATCATCTATTACAGCATGCTATATAAACTTGCATTCATAAAAAAGGTACCACGAAGCTGCAATTTGAATAGTTTTTTTCTTGCTAAAATAGTTACAGTTATATACCTCAACGAAGCAATGACTTTTGCAACGGGACCTACTTTAGTGAGATATGTTTCAACGTTTTCAATACATAATGCGGTACCACAACGGAAACTCAAAGAACGTGTTGAGGTGTACTTTTGCGTTAACGTACTAGTACATCTTGCCCCGCTACATTACATTCGCGTTACCACAACATTTTTTTTCTCCAATTTCTGAATGCTCTTTACAGAAAAAAAAATAAAAATACTATTTTTCATTTTAGCTAAAAAGTTATCTAAAAAATACTACCCTGATATTGAAGATAAACCCGACGAAATCATAGAATTTGAATTGGCAAATCATGCACAAACAATTTGAGAACCAATGCAAATAGATTTTTTTCTCTCAAAAAGTATAAATTTCCAGTAAATATAGATTTAATGTATTCCTTCTCAATATTCATACACGTTTCACGGTATTTGCATAATTCATAAGAATACATTAGTAATTATAAACACCGGCAAAAAAAAGGAAAAGGAAAAAAGAAAATGATGCACCGAATAATTATAATATTGCACCAATAAAAAGTCGAGCGGCTGGTATAATTTTTGAGTTTGAAAGATATCGAGTTTGATTGAAAATATTATCCAGAGTGCAGTTTGTGTTAGAGACATACAAGCTATAAATTTCTATTCGAGACTGAGCGAAACGTAATGTTACTGGCGGTCCGTCGGTTTGCGTGATCGGCTTCCAATCCTAGCATGCTCGACTCCTATCTTTAGTGGTTTCGAGGAGAACGAGGATAAGACTTGCCGGAGGTGGTGAACAGTCGATCCTGAAATCCGGGACATGCGAGCCTTGCGGGACATTCCTCACTACTTTGCTGACACCCTGGTTCTCGGTAGAGAGACGTAGCCTCGAGCTCTTCTTCTTCTATCCGTCCATCCGTCTCCCCATCTTCTGTTTTCTTCGAACGCTGCGTGTATAACAACGTATGCATGTGTACGTGGTATAATAGACGCATACACAACCTGCCCACTTGGTCGTTACCAATGACGTATCTATCACTGGGGGCACAAAACAATATCAGTATTTCGTAATTTGCACCAACCATTTTTTTTAAACATTTTTCATGCCAAGGTTTGCTCTAAAATTTATTGTTCTACTTGCCTTCAAAAATTTGCCAACAAAATTCAACTCTGTGTGTACAAATTTTTAGATTCAACTTTTCGATTTGTCTTTTTTCCACTTTGTAGAAAAAATTCTCTTGGACAAAGTGAAGTTAACTTTTTTTTGCACTCGAATTTGTAATATAACCTATAATTTCAAATTTAATTAAATTTCAGAAAATGTATACTATTTAAACCAATTTTTTACCGTGAAAATATTTAATTAATCATAAGTAACCCAAAAACATTATTGAATAACGTAAACTTTTATTCTTAAATTTATATATTTCAATACTTCAACGAAAATTATCCATTTTGATTTGTTTATGTGTTTTGACTTTTATCCGCGAAAGGCAGCACGAGTCATACGCTTTTGCAATTTTATTTCAAAATAATATAAATGATTTTTCTATTTTAACATATGGAAATTAGATTTTTATGAAGAAAAAGTGTTGAATTCAAAGAATAAGTGGAGTTCAATTTTTATATCTAAAGTCTTATTATATAAATAAAATAATAATAAATGGAAAAAGTGACAACGTGATTTTTATAATAAAATTCTGATATTATGAAAATTTCATATTTACACATCTCAACAACATCCGACGAGTTTGTATATATAATACGTGAACTTGTTATCAGGGAATCTATATTTTTTTTACTCTCCACCTCTAGTCCTTATATACTAATGCTACTCAAGAAGTTATATAAACTTACCAGGATATTAATTACCATAATTACTTAATTTTACGTGACCAATAAAGGATGTATTGGTAGAAAGCTAAATAGGTTTATGAATTATTATCCACATTAATGTATCCCACATTTATTAAAGAGCTCTAAAAAGGTGTTTCGAATCTTATAATTGAAAAAAAGAGTGTGTATCAATAATTCAATTTTTCGTATCAAATAATCACTAGATTGTTTTTTTTCTTCACTATTTTTTCTCAGATATAATAAAATTTTAAAAAAAGTGATACAGAAATGAACTATTCTTTTGATTTCCATTTCATTGTTTAACTTCATGAATGAACATATATACGAAAATTGTGCGAAAAGTAGGTAAAGCATTATATAAAATACGGGACAAATTTTTCAATAAACAGTTTCAAAAATAATTATTTTTGTGCTGATAAATTGGTGCTCACAACAGTCATTTATAATTTGGCATCAAAATAACACATTTTTTATTATAACTGTTTTTTACAATGTAATATAAGAATATTTTCAAACCAATTGAAAATTATAATAACCAATTGTTATTTTTACAAAAAATGCAAAAATTCAGATTTCTGCATTACCTGCCTCGACATAAGTAGCCGAAATCGACTACTGATAATACCGCAGACAACGAGAATCCCTTATTTATCATTCGCAAAAAATTGCGAAATTGCGGCAATACTTTAAGATTAATCGTTAAACCATAAATTATTATCAAGAGCATTCAATTTGAAATAAGGATGAGACAATCCGATGAACGCAGAAATAAATTGACAGAATGTTGTAAAAAAATATTTTATTCTCAATAATAAATTATTATTTACGCAGACATGTCAACAATGATGCTCAAAATAAATAAATAAATTAATAAATATAAAATTAAATAAGAACAATAAATTATTCATAACGATGATACAATAAATAATCTTAAAGCTATAATTTACAAATGTACAAAATCTCGTTTCATCTTAAAATGTAAATTTGAATTTCCTTTCATCTCAGTCGTTTATAAAATTATCACTCCCATTGCGACGATCAACTTAAAACACGTTCAAATTAACAACTTTTGACAATTGTTTGCGCAGCTATTTTTACAATATTTGAAACTATTCTCGAACCCGTTACGCATCCATCAAAAATTCTTTGATTTTGCACGAATTTGCACAGACCATATAACACTGATACTGTGATAAAATTCGGTATTTTAGTATCTAACAATGTTCTCGGTTCTATTTTTTCTAGCCATCATTCGGAATCTCGTGAAAATAAATTATCAAGTCATTGATTCAACACCGACTTTGTCGAAGAATGAATGAGTAACAGTATAAGATTGGGTCGTGGACCCGGGCGGTAAGAATCTCTCGCGTTCTAGACTGACGGGAAACCTATAAGTTAACGCACAGTTCTAAATAGAGAGAATGATGTAGAAGATTAACTTTTTAAAAAATGCTCAATTCGTGATATGTTAACACTTTCAAAATAGGTTTCTCGCAATATTACGTTTATAACGACGGACAGTGAGTAAGCGCGCGGGTAAACATGAAATTGCGCTGACGTATAACACATGTCGATGATCATTTGTTGTCGTTACCAATTACCGTTGAATATAATTAATATGCCTTCATTTCTTTGCCTGGTCAAATGATTTTTTACAATTCATCATTTCGTAACTGACCATTTTTAATTCCATGTGTTTCAACTGAAAAAGACATCCAACCAATTCGCTGTGATCGGTATAAAATTGATTTTCAATTCAAGTTTTCAAGTTAATTAAAAATTGAAAGAGAATAACAATTTAACTTTTCCAATTTCTAATTTTTATTATAATTTAAAAATTAATTTCAATTTGAAAATAATTCTGCTCAACAAAATGTAAAGCAATTATCGGTTTGTTTAAAATATATCATTGGTTGGATTTTTTGTTCTTTAAAAAATGTTCAGTAATTGAAAACGTGTCGCCAAGCGTGCAAGTAATCTTTGTATTTCAGCAGGACGCCCCAATCACGTACAAGTCGTCGTGTTTCGTCAATAGGATTACGTTCGTTTGAAGTCATAATACTTCTTTGAACTCGAGCAGGAACGTTGATAGACGGCAGTACGGAAATACTGCTCTCGACTTCGCACAACATCATTATCAAATAAGATCCGGTGGCGCCGAGGGCTCGTCGCAGTTTTGCATCTTCCTCATCTATTAACAATTGTTCAAACGCCACTGCAAACTTTTGCAAGTCCAGGTGGAATTTCGGTAGATGATCGATGACCTGAAACATCAACAGATGCAAAAATAAAAATCTCAAAACTCGTGGGGTCAAAGAACATAAATTTACCGCTAAAGAGTCATTTACCCGTGGAAAACAGTGTGTATATTCCGGATAAGACGCAAACAGAGAAATGAAAATCACTTGAAAAAATAAAATCTGTTTTGTATGCTCTCACAAACAAAACATGCTTTTTCTTATAAAAAATAAGCAAATTTTATTTTTCCCTCCCAAAAAGAAATGACTTATGCAATTTTTTTTAAATCACTCTTCAAAGTAAAGATAGATAATAAAAAAATAAGATGATTGAATCAATCAATTTATGCGAATTTAAAAAAAATTTGTTAATTACCGTCTGAGGAGGAGCATCATGCAGTTTTCTGATATTGTGCACATCCTTCTTTCCAGGCACCCAGTTGGGGATGTATTGATGGTCATGAACTCCCAAACGAACCCTCTCGTACAAAAATTCGTAATCCCTGTTGAGAAAGTCGTCCATGGCCAGTCTGTGTTGGAGCTTAATATTTTCCAGGTATCGTTCAATCTCCTCGTCGTTAACAAAAGTCTGTACTTCCGAGTCATCACTGACACCGCAGGGTGAGTGCCAAAAAGGCACGCTCGTTTTTGGTACTGGACCAGATCTCACGACTGACACAGTTACAATAAGAACCAACACTTTGACACCAGCTTTTATCTTCATAGTTGCAAAATTGACAGTTGCAAAAACCAAACTTTTTGTCGTGCAAAGAATGAAGAAAGAAGTAGAGTTCAATCAATCCGAGTGTAAAATTAAAAAAAATGACGTTTATCGGAAAATCGTCGAACGCTGACTAAGATTGTCAAACTATCGAGTATGCTTCTTTATATGTTCGTTAGTGTAAACATTTGCGTAGTACGCAAGTAAGTTCGACATCTTCTGCTTAATAATGCACGTAGCCGAGCGTTATGTCCGCGAATTTTCGGATTATCCCGCTTACTCATTTATCGCCCGAGAGATTTTTTAGGCTCCGCGAGGCTTGCGTATGTGTTCACGTGTGCAATGAAAAATAATCAAATGAAAAACACTGAACAGGAGAGAGAAATACGTCATGCGTTTCTTCAACTTCATCATTATTAGAGAATAATTTAGCCATATTAGTCAGGACGGTGTATATTTTTAAATGTGATAACCGAAGCGAAAATTACCCAAGCTATTAGAACCCCGCTATCTATAACGTCTGGGCAAATCGCGATTTACCGCTATTTTAAAAATAGTACCGAAATTCATCAATGAATCGGTCGGTCGGGCATTGCGAAATGACTAATCGTGCAATTTTTATTGCACCGATCGAAATAACTCTTAGATGATGGTTTAGGCCCACGTTTTTCTATAACCGTCGCAGTTCCTAGGAACTCCAAGTTATAACCACTCTTTTTCACATCAAACATTTATATATTTATCACAAAATTGTTACCGTTGTTCCACACCTTTACAAATTATGACAATATTATGAAAATTAAAATCTATGGTAACGTCGTACAAAATTAAGAAACTAAACAAATTATTCTAATAACAATCAAGCCATTCAGAATCATACATTCATAATGCTATACAATTGTCCAATTGATCAGCATTATGTGTCTTCGGAAAAATAAAAAAGAAATAAACACAAAAATCAATACTCATAAAATTTTCAATTTTTCATCACTTCCACTCGTTCAAAAATTTGCCGATTAAAAAAAATGTTATTTGGTCATTTGATTGCGTCGAAATCACTGATTAGTCTGATACACCAATGATCACTAACATATAGTTAAGTAATCCCCCTTGTCATGAGGATAAAATTGTACAAATTCATATAAATATTTCCGTATTAAATTTGGAACCTAAGGTTAAATGTAAATGCAACGTAAACTAAATATAATGATTGAAATAATTAAAAAATTGGTAAATAAGTTCAAGTCGAGATGGCTCCGACAGTTTTCATGATGTCCAACTCGTTATAAATCTGTTTGCTGAAAATTTTTTCTTTGCATTTGTCAAACTCCAGTAACATCTCGTCCATATTTTTGTTAGCGTCGAGGATGATGACGGGTGCTGGCAATTTGAAAAGGGTCCGATCATACAACCATTCCTCGTGGATTTGGTGAATTTGCTTCAGGTACTCCAGGCTCACTGAGGATTCTTCTTTGCGTGCACGTTCTCGCATTCTTTGGTAGACGACCTCCGGTGTCGTTCGAAGATAAACTAAAAATAATTCCAAATTGATCAAAATAATACCAACAATTACCAACAAGTTTTAAAATGAATATACATTTTTTAATACAAAAGAATGTAATATTACCGATAAGATCAGTCTCTATGTGAGCATTATCTATGCTCCAGTGGTACCATTTTTCTAAAATCTTCATCTCCACACCAGATAGGACTTTGTTGCGTTTCATATTTTCTATGAAACATCGGGCACTGTACACCGACCTTTCCATAACTTTGTACGGCTTGCAGGTCGAGAATGTGTGCAACTCCAACATTGTCAACTGGACATAGCTTTGAAACAAGAAAGCGTATCTTTTTGGGTCCTGGTACATCAACTCCTACAAAAAAATTATTTGTCAGATTTAATTCAATTCATACAACAATTCAATCAGAATGTCAAATTCCAATAAATCCAATTTTTGATTTATATTTAGATTTATATTTAGATTTAGTTTCAGTGACTGTAACTTCTTCGAAACTTGTATGATCAAGTGTTATTTTGTATGATATTTTAATACTGAAATAATATTTTTACCAGTAAGTTTGCTCCGTCAACATCTCTCCAAAGTTCAACAGGTTCTTGAATTATAGCCGTGTTGTCAAACTTTTTAAAATGGTCCAGGAAGGTGGTTTTCCCACTTCCGATGTTTCCCTCAATACACACGGTAAAGGGCCGCATCGAATGTTTGCATGGAGAAGTTGCCATTTTTACTGCTGTGCGGATTAAAGTTCCTGTAAAATAATCCAACAATTAATATCTTTCTTACAATATTGTTAAACTATAAACATAACTGTTAACTGTTCTCAAACTCGGACAATATTTGTATTTGAATTTTTCACGAAACTCCATATTTCTCTTTCCATTTTTTCCATTATATTTCTCTGTTTCCATCAAAAAATTTCTATTCAATAGATATTATAACAAGGTTCTACGTACCGCTTATTTTATACCAATTTTTTAATGTTGTCATTTCCTAAAAATATATTTCATTGTAGAAATAATATTTCTAAATTTTTTTATCAATATTATGAAGAAATTATGAAAATGATGATAAATGAAATATGAAACATAGAAATTATGATACAATTTCAAAAAATGATTTTTTTTAATTTTAAAATTCATTTTCAAGTTGGTGTTTAGATTCATGCTTTATATATTACAATGAAAAATTGTTTAATTCATCAATATAATCAAATAATCATGATAGCATGCGTTTGAAAAAGGTAACCTATAAATCAGTGAAGATGAATTCCAGTTGAATAAGTTTTGAGAAAATTGAAAATTCTTACCACAGCTTTGGTACTACAAATCTCTCACAATAATCGAAATCACTCTGATGCACTTTCATCGAGTGACACACAGTGCAAGTGCTTTAATTTTCAAATAATCTATGGAATGTGCGCTGAGTCGTTTACAGCTGAGCTGTGTACAAACTATTGCACGATGAATTGAAACAAGCATACAACATTCAGGAAGCCATAGCTTCCTAGAATTCTAAGAATTCTAGGAAAAAATGTTTGAAATAAATAGTAAATAAAAATATATTTTTGTTTGAAAGAGCTTTGTATTGATTTGAAAAATTTATTTATAACATTAAAAAGTTAAATAAACGATAATAATTATTTTTTTATATTCATCTGGTTAAAAAATTATCATCAATACTAAAATCTGTCGACATTTACATAAATTTTATATAACATTATTTGAAATTATTAAATAAAATTGAATAGAAATTAAAAAAAGTTCGTTAACTGGAGTTTGTTTTGATTTGGACCCTTGCTATGTATAATTAAAGAACCAATTCTTTTAAACGGTACGTTGAACTGATGGAGTTTAATCACGTTTCAACAATTATGTTTATATATAAATTAAAAATTTTCAATTTAAATCACTAACAGTCTTACCTGGCGGGGATTGTGAATATTTTTGATGGGGATGATGAAATGTGATGTTGGAGGAGATGAAAACACGAAAGGACCCAAACGAAAACAAAACACTGACACGTAAAGTGAACCTATGTCCGATGCCAGTAACAAATTCCCGCTAATTCCCTTGCGGCGAACCGAATTGGCGCCAAAATAACATCTGTGCCGTTCACAAAATTTGTTTCACTTTCTTTCCAACCAAGAGACAAAGATAAACTAACCATTATAATGCATGAAAACAAAGACACGAACAAACATTAACTATTAAGGTTATGTACAGCATTATTTTTAATAACCGGTTGTTTTATGCTGCAAAATGAAAAATTTCATAGAAAACGGAGTCTTATTAATTATAAACAGACAATCAAGCACGGAGAAGTAATTGTTAATGTTCTTTTCAACTAAATCGTTAGAATAATTCAAGAAACAAACTGGAATTGGAACACTGAGGATCGGCAGAACATGAAACCATTAAGCCGCGAACTATTTGAATTTATCATACTTTGTTGACCGGGGTTATGAAACTACTGTGTTTGTGTTATTGTTTTCCAGTCTCAGTCTGTTGTTTTTCAAGGTGCGCAGTTATGTTTGAAGACGACACGGTATGATTTGTTTACAAATTATGTCCCAAAACAATGAAAAATGATTGAAAGAGTTGTTGATGAAAGGTTTTTTGTTAAATTTAAATTTTGCCTTTTTTAGCTTTTATGAAACATAACCTAATAAATACACAAAAGTAACACAAAGAAACCAAAACAAAGAGAGGTTCGTATGAGATGTTTTCTTTTTTTCGTCCTGTCTTTAAAATAACAATATGCCCAAAATTTTTCATAGCTTTATATTTAACAAATAATCGATTTTTATACATTTGTTTCATTTGGTGCAAAAAAAAATCTCAATAGATATATTTTATTAAAAAATGTATATTTTATGATAATCATTACATTTTTTTATAATTTCAAATATAACATTTTATAGATTATCATTATTGGCAAGATAATGGATGAGGGTGAGATGGAATGCCCTGTTTGCGGCTTAATATTCTCTAAACAAATAATAGAGGAACATGCAAGCAGGTGCCTTTTTTTGCACGAATCTTCTAGTTCGAGTAACGTCAGTTCGCCGAAAAGAGAAGTAACCTGGCCTCCAACGAATGCTCCCCTGACAAAAAAATCTAAACAAGAAATATCAAATAAAGAACCATCATCAGGAAAAGTTAAAAAAATGTTCACCAGTTCTGATAGAACATCTAGTTCTTTTCTTCAATCTTCGTCGAGTTCGCCATCAAGTCAAGTAAACATATTTTAATTTTCATATTTTTATGATTCTTATTTCATTCATTCCATAAACTTTCAAGGCGATAAATAAGGATTGTTGTTTAAAGAAATTTCTGCAAGGTCTTGCGTAGTAAATAACGATTAAAATCATTTAAAAATATATCCAACGGTTATTTGCAACTATGTATATGAATCGTTGGATAAATGTTGTTTAAAATTTTTATTGTTAAGGTGTTCCTTAAGTGTGACAAAGATAGCATTAGTAATATCTCAACGAGTGTGAGAAAGACAACTTGAGATTGTCTTATGCATCACCTTAATTCTTACACAGGACCTTATCACGATTTTCATAATCACCGAAAACTTATTCACTTATTTATTGCCTTAAAAATGTATTGTACTAAATCATGTTTTTTTTAAGTTTCATCTAGTATTGAACTTTTCTCAACTTTTGAATTTTCTCGCGTGTTCATCAATAGCATACAGTATGTGGAATCGATTTGAACGTTTATCTTTGTTCAATGCACGATGATATCTATACGTTATGTCTGTTTGGCAGTGCAGCCATTTTTAACACGATATGTAACTATAAGTATGATAAAAGCACTAGCAATCGATGACTTTCGTTGGTGCAGTTTTCGCGGTAGAATGAAGTTCTTGCAGGTTGATAGCCTAGGGAAACCCCCGTGAAACATCATTCTTATATTGCGCATAACTGCATACGTATCGTCGTAGCCGGCTTCATTACAAATCAGAAGATCGCCTTGAACTACAGGGTATAAAATGTGCTGAATAAAGTTGCAATCAATTTGATTGTGTGTTTTCACCAAAAATAGTGCCTTATGTGATTTTTTCATCGAAGAACTTGGACAAAATGGTATGTTGAAAAATAAAAATTTCGAAAATTACCACATAAAATTTGTTTCTAAAGTATATTTAACGAAAAATAATAAATTGTAAATACAATAAATTATTCATAATTAGCAAGATTTAATATCTTTTGAAGTAGTTTGGCTGTTTTAGATTTTTCACTGATAATGCATAAAAATTATGATCAATAGTTAGCAAAAACCATTTGGGGGGGGGGGGGATTTTTTAATTGGGCTGTTGCGGGCTAGATTGGTCGGAATAAGTATTTTTGATGAGACGATTTTTAACACAAATTGAATTAAATTAACCATTTAACATAAATGGATACTTTTTACTAATTATCACTGATTTCGGGGGGGGGGATTTGAAACAATTCTTTGTGTAATGTAGAAATCATATGGCGACGTAAAAAAATATTCCTTGCGGGTCTCAATAACGTGTAATAACATATTAATGAAACAAAAATACATTTATTTGCATAAGTTACTATTTTGACTAGCTCCTCAGACAGCCGAACTACTTTAAACAATTTTTTGAATCTTTCAACATTGATTACTACAAAATTTATTATTGAAATAATTGCTTTCTTGTACAGGGTTTATTTGAAAATTATCTTCAAAGAGCACGAAATATCTTACAAGAAAAGTTCGAAACCTCGCCAAATTGGATTCATTTTCGTAGGAACAATCTAATTATGTTAGAAAATTATATTGGTAAACAAACATTTGGCTCACCGAAGACTATCAGAACAGACCAATATCATTCTCAATTCATTTACAATAAAACACAAAACGACAGTATCAAAAAGATATCATCTCAAATTTTGGAATATTCAGGCAAGACTGAGTCGATAAAATGCATTGCAATATTCGGGGTGACATTTGAACCAGCAACTCAATTCATAAAATATGAGCAAAACTACAACACAATCCCTCTAGGAGATGAAGAATTTTTAATTTCAAAAATGGTCATTTTTAAAATTCGCCGGAAGATGGATGACTCAAATGATTGTATCTGGTTCGTTGATACCAACGGCCGAGTTTACACGTCCTGGAAAGACTTTCTCAACAACAACCTCTTGCATCCATGTACCATGGTTTTTCCAAAAGATGGTAAATACCAGCCTGATCCTAATCAAGAAACCAGGAGCTATGTTTTGGATTGAATACCACCAGTCTCCAGCATGTTCACAAACAATTTTCAATGTGATAGACTCAGGAATGTTATACATGAAAAAAGTTTACTGACCTCGAATATAGCCGTGCTGCATCGATTTACACACCTCTGGAGTATGCAAGTGAGTATTTTATTGGTAGAAAAAATATTTCCAAAATATTATTTTTTTAATTTTATCTCTCGTTACAGCAAGAGGAATCGCAGTATCAATATTTATGTACAGTGCAGCAAGAACTATATCAAATCTCATCGACCGTGCAAATCATAAGAATCAATGACAGACAAAAACGCAATAAGAGATTATGTTTCTATCGCGCGTGATTTGTTCCAAGCCGCAACTTCTGCTGGACTCATAGCACCCAAATATACTTTGCGTGCAGGTGTTCAAAGAACATATTTTAGAAACATACAAAAAGAGTACCCCGATTATTATCCTCTAATTGTTAAAATGTTAAAAAAGTTGCTTAATAATGAATTCACGACTGTAGGCGATTTACTTGCCTTACTTGTAGAACTTGTTTGGTCAGTTGCTAAACCGAAGCTTCGTAAGTTGATATTTGAAAAGATAAAATGCCCAGAATCATGGTACAATAATTTTGAAATGAGCGTTGACAAATTATTGATTTCATATTTTCAAAATTTTCTGCAGAACATCTTTGACACGCCGATTTTCGATCGCGAATACCATTCAGAGAATTCAAATGGTCCAAATCCTGGTACAGTTTACGATGTGAATGAAGAACAGTGGTTTATAAACGATATAAATGTTTCATCAATAATACGTTTCATTCTTGAAATTATAAAGAAGATAAGATGGTGGTGGAATGAAAATGTAAGTAGTGAATTTGAAACGGAAGCCGAAAGATTCACATCATTGATTAATTTTATTTGGCCGACTACTCAACCAATGATTCAGAGGATGATAGAAGTATTATGAACCACTTGTTTGATTATTTGTTTACTGAACTGTTTTTAAATTTCAACAATAATTGAATAAACAGTTGAAATTGTATGCTCTTATTCTTATAAAAGCTGAACATGTCAATATGTTGGTAAATCCAATTTTTATTTTGAAAATTTGATAGTTCATTTCATTCATTCTTCCTATAAAAAATCATGACTTCAGATGCAAAAAACAGTACATACGAAATGTCGATTCATTGTATTATAATTGAAATTATTCCATTGTTATCTATTTTACACAAATTGAATAAATTGAAACAACATAAGCGACATTAAAAATACTTGATTAATTAGAAAAAGATGTAAACGATTATTTATTTTTGTATGAAATCTAATGAATAATGTAATATTATGAATAAAGAGTATAAATGAAATGGATGAATAAATTATTGAATTATATCGTAATTCTCATTTCATTTCCTGGTCCTAATAATTTTAATTTTTCACCAAACTGAACAATATTTTACAATTATCTTATAGATAAATGTTGTTTGGAATATCAAAATTTAAGCAAAAAATTAAAATTACCATTCATATGAAATTTGTGATAAAGTATTGACTTTTCATTACAAAGAAAAGAATAAAAACTTATTAACTTTTCAGAATATAAACTAGGAAAAATTTGAATTTTTTAAATAGTCTGTTTCTCCTCCTTACATACAATAATAGGAAAATTATATAATCTTATGTAATAAATAATAATTAGATAAGATTGTATACACTCAGTAAAAAAAAGGAAACGACACTTCAAATTGTTTAGACTTTTTACAAATAATAATTTTAGAAAAAATGGGTTAGAATAATAATGAAAGTAGAATGTTTGATTTTGAAGTCAAAAAATATTATAGTGCTATCTAATATTGTTGTACCGAGTATATAAGTAATATTTTCTAATTATCATTTGTTGCTTATCTTTCGTCAGAAAACCACAACATCCGAACCATCAAATATAAAAAACAAGGCAACAAACGAGCTTCAGCCACTTGCAGAAAGAATGCGACCTTCAGATTTAGACTCCTACATTGGGCAATCTCACATTTTGAGTCCTAATTCTCTGCTTTACGAATTGATCAATAAAGGAGAAGTTCCAAATTTTATATTATGGGGTCCTCCTGGATGTGGCAAAGTAAAATTTTATTCTTACTAGCTTAAACACTTTGAATTAAGACAAATGATTGATTTTTAATTTTTGTTATCCACTTTTCAGACTTCCTTGGCAAACGTCGTTTCAAAAGTCTGCAAACAGAAGAACAAATCTCTTCGATTCGTGAAACTTTCTGCCGCAGTATCTGGCGTGAGCGACGTCAAGTCATGTGTTTCAGCAGCCGCAAATGAGCAGAAATTTGGTCGCAAGACCGTGCTGTTCATGGACGAGATACACAGGTTCAACAAAATGCAGCAGGACATTTTCTTGCCCCACATCGAGTCTGGAACTATAACTATGATTGGAGCTACTACAGAAAACCCTTCGTTTAGTTTAAATTCTGCTTTATTGAGTCGTTGTAGGGTGATAGTTATGGAAAAATTGAGTGTACCCAACCTGATCAAGATTTTGAGCAGAGCTGTCACAGCTTCACAGGGAAAGGTCGTAGGAAGCACACAAGAAACACTAGAAGAAGAGGACCAATTAAAATTTAAAATTGATGAAAAAACCATCGAGTTCCTTGCAGAAACTTGTGACGGCGATGCAAGAATAGGTCAGAACGATTCACATCAATGTTCTAAGTACTGAAAGGTTCAATAACTAATTAAATAAAAACGTATTTTTAGCTCTCGGCGGGTTGGAATTAGCGATCCAGTCAAAGTTGCCAGCAAATACCTTTCACGAGCCTGTAAGCATAGCCCTGGATGACATTAAAGAAAGTTTAAAAAAGTCACACACACTTTATGATAGAAAAGGAGATCAGCATTATGACATGATTTCTGCTCTTCACAAATCTGTCCGGGCAGGAGACGATAATGCTGCGCTGTACTGGTTAGCTCGGATGATGGCCGGAGGAGAGGATCCAGTTTATATTGCCAGGCGGCTGGTTCGAATGGCTAGTGAAGATATAGGGCTGGCCGATCCGCACGCTTTAGGTTTTTTATTTAATAATCAATTTAAAAATATAGGATGAAGTGGGGTTAAAACGAACAAAATGGGGCAAAAATGAACAGACTTTGAAGACATATAAAATTGGTTCTATAAACTAATTACTTCACCAAATATATGCCATAAATACTAGACATGTTTATCTGAATTATAATGCAATAGAAAATGTTTTACTGACAAATGTTCATTAAATAAATTGAAATGTGTTTTTACCCACTGTTCATTTTTGCTTCACTTTACCCTAACTTATTTATAAAATTTGTATATATATTCTAGTATTTTCGTTTGAATATTACTGTAATGGTAAATCGAAAGTTTATAGTTTCTTTTATAAAATTGTATGCAATTAAATAATAATTGTTACAATTCGATTTAGGAATTGCTGTGCACACAATGCATGCTTGCAAAATGATAGGGATGCCTGAGTGTGACGTTCCATTGGCACAGTGCGTTGTTTATTTGGCGAGAGCTCCCAAATCCAGACTAATGGAGGATGCTTTGAGAGCTGCTCAGCGGTTTGTTGCAGAATATAAAGGACCTCAACCTGGTGTTCCATTGCATTTGAGAAATGCTCCTACTAAGCTTATGAAAAATTTGGGTACTGACTTTGTTTTTTAACTTTATTTATTGCTTAATTGAAATAAGATATACCATCGTGTGAAACAATGAAACTTTTTTAAAAATATTTGGAAAGTTTGAATTATTTGATTTAAAAAATAATTAAACTCAAAAATTCAATTGGGTATTAATTCAAAACGTATTTTTTTAGGTTATGGAGAAGGTTACAATTTGCAACGTAAAGAAATATCAGGCTTAACTTACATGCCGGAAGGATTGGAAGATGTCAACTTTTTTTATTAGACTTTTCTAGCCAAATTGATGTGGCGCTATTTGAAACAGACTTTGAAATCAATAAAACCAACTTTTAAACTTGCCGCCAAATCGTTCATCCTCTTGAAGTTGATCACTTTATAACGAAAATATGTTATAACCTCTAATACATGAACAATAAGATTGTTTTGTATTTTTTTAATAAAACCTCTTTCTTCAATGCAAAATGGATTTTTTTAAATTTTATTTTATTTATTGACACCTCACAAAACGACTAACATCGTGAACGTAGCCACAATTTCCAAATCTGTCATCCAGGTGGCATTACTTCAGACCATAACACATCCAAATATGGCAGTTTATAGTAGTATGATCAACTGTCCAATTATCCTGATGAATAACTTTGTTTATCACAATGACTAAACAAAAGCACGCATTTTCTGGATCAGATTGAACAAAAATGTTATTCAAAATGTAAGCCAGATGTGCTGGAGACGTTGGCACGCTGTAGATACACCGCATGTCCATGTAAAATTTTTTCAACGAATCAACCAAACAGGATCAACAAAAATGTCAAAATATTAACTGTAGATACGGTACGCTACTGATCAATCAGCTATTTTTCTCTCGTTCATTTTTAACCGTTGTTTTTACCTTATTTTCATATTCTTAGAATGTAAGCAGAATAACCGACTTTATAACTGGGAGGAATCACCTATTTTTCTTTATGGATAGAAAACTAAAATAGTAATGGATAATGAAGATAACAAAAAAATGATGAAAAAGAGCAATACGTTTAGTCAGAATGACATCTCTTTTGACTTCGGCCACAATTTCTGCAAAGATTATGGCGACAGGAGTAATGACAGACCAACGAAGTCATCGAGTTTGTCAATGTTTGACGTGAACAACACGGGAAATAACAATGACATCGATTGTGCTTTTAAAGAACTCTACGCTGACCCTATGAGAACTGGCAGTTTGTTCAATAAGGAATTCAGCGATGCCCAAGAATCTTCATCTTCCAATTTCACTTATACAGGTAAACAATTCAATTCAACTCGAAATAGTACCAAAATCTAAATGACCGAATAAAATGAATAAATCAAAAAATTAAATAAAATGACAGTTGAAAAATTGAAAGGTTAGTATAATCAAGGATAAAATAAATCATGAAACGCAAAAATAAATAAATAAATAAATAAATAGTGACAAAATGAAACATGTTACTAAAAAATGAAAGTTTCAGATTGTAATCACCTGTTTTTATTCAAATATATTGATTTGTCAATCAGTCAACTGGTTTTATTTGTTTTCAAAAGTGAATTTCGTTTCATTAGCCCTGAGATTTTCAAGTGTTCGGCGTAAAGTGGATAATAATAAAACTGAAGCGGGTTAAAAATAGCCGGAACCGCATACGCATTCGCTCAGTATGTTCCATCAGAGAATAATGTTTTGATGATAAAATGGTCGAGATGTTGCGAAACATTCCCACGTTTATCTCGGATATTAATTGGTACAGTGATGTTCTGTTCGAAAGCGACCGACAATCACCGGAGAGTAAGCAAAACGCAATTGGAAATTGCAGTTTTGGTGTTTTCGGAGTTTTCAATATTAACTCGTGTGATCCTGCCCGTGTCAATTTGCTTGTCTAATTCAACTCCGCAGATACTCGACTACTGGCCCTTTACAATTTTGGCACTCTAATTCTGTATTAATTTTTTAAATTAATTATTATGAAATTACTTTTTGTTTTTTGCTCCAAAAAATTCATTGAATAGTTTGATTCAGATATCCAAATTAATCATTTTTTTTGTAAAAGATTGAAATGATTTTAAAAATTGTTTAAGAAACTAATTTCTTTATGAGAGTTGTAACAATTTAATTCAATTTTTTTGTATACTAAAAAGTATAATGATTTATAAAGAAATCATTTTTTGAGGTTGAAAAATTTTGATTGAGATTGAATTTTTGTTTTTAGGCAGGATACTAGGAAGCAAGGAGGCAAGAGCAGGTTCTAAAGAATTGAATGCAGGATCAAATGTTCACATCCTGACCGAAAAAGAAGCTAGAAGTGGAATAGTAAGATGGGTCGGGACGCCAGAAGGAATGTTGCCAGGCAAAGTAATAGCAGCAGTCGAATTAGTAAGATTTAGATAATGAAATTGTAATGATAAATCAGGCCAACAATTGTATTTTCGAACTTCGTTTTTTTAGGTCAATGATAAAAATCTGGAAGTTAGTAGCAGCAGTACCGAAGAGAGGAGGAAGAGCACCCCGATAGTCGGGGCTGTGCCTCCAATATGTGTCAAGGAAGATATGAATCATCTGGAGGAAATTTGTGGAAAATTTCGTGGTATTCAAGGACATCACAATTCCTGTTATCTGGATGCAACTCTTTTTAGCATGTTCACTTTTACAAGTGTTTTTGATAATTTGTTATATAGGTATTAAACATGTTTCCGGAAACAAAATTATTGTTTCTATTTTTTAAAATTAATTAATGTTTTAATTACGCTGTTTATGAACTGGTTATTAATAGAACTATTTTTAGGCCTAGAAATGCAAAGGATTGTGCGCAATATGAAGAAGTACAACGTGTTTTAAGAGAAGAAATAGTGAACCCCTTAAGGAAAGAAGTTTATGTGGCAGCAGAAAATGTTATGAAACTCAGAATGTTATTGGAAAAGTTATCGTCCATTTCAGGACTGACCAGTGAGGAAAAAGGTCAAGTTTTGTTTGAAACATTTTTTACTGTAGAGTAAAGTAGAGTAAAAAAAAAGGAAATAGCTGGAGTAAAAGTGAATTTATAAAACGAAATTTCAATACATTTTATAGTTGTATTATAGAAAATTGAAACTTTATGTTTTAAGATAAATATAGGAAACAGCTTTTGTACTAGACAAAAAAGTCTCATGAAAAATTACTGAACTAATGGTAAAGCGTGAATAAAGAAAACATTGAGATAAAGTTCATTGAAAACTTC
Organism: Trissolcus basalis; assembly: GCA_025266255.1. Taxonomy (NCBI): domain Eukaryota; kingdom Metazoa; phylum Arthropoda; class Insecta; order Hymenoptera; family Scelionidae; genus Trissolcus; species Trissolcus basalis. The sequence goes on along the minus strand of JAAMPD010000750.1, from coordinate 13,288 downwards.
AATTTTTATTATAGGTGTCAGAAAGGAATTGAAGTTTTCAATACATTTTATCTCAATGTCTTCTTTATCTACGCGTTACCATTAGTTTAGTAATTTTGCATGAAATTTTTTACCGTTTTTACCTTTATATTTATTTTTACCCCTTAATACAAGAGATTGTTTAGGATAAATGAAACTATAGTAAACAATAATTCGTTAATTATAATTAAATTATATTATAGATCCAGAAGAATTTTTGACCTCCCTTGTGGCTCAAATTTTGAAAGCAGAGCCATTTTTGAAATTAAGCTCCGGCCAGGAAACCTACCATTATCAGCTCTTTGTCGAAAAGGACGATGAACTGAACCTCCCGACAGTTCAACAATTGTTGGAACAAAGTTTTTTCGCCAGTAGCATTAGACTGAAGGAAGTGCCGTCAGTTTTCATAATACAGATGCCTCGATTCGGCAAATCTTTCAAGATGTATCCAAAAATCCAACCGACTCTGTTGCTCGATATCACGGATATTATTGAAGACTGTTGAGTACCCCTTTTGTATCTCAAATAACTAGCTAAACGTTTTAACAAAAATATACCAGAAAATTAAAATTATTTTCTAACTATTATTCTTTTACCAATTTATTTCAGCTCCTCGTCAGTGTACAGTTTGTGGAAAATTGGCTCATTATGAGTGCAAAGAATGCTACGGCCAACGTGGCGATGGCCTTGAAAGTACAGCATTTTGTAAAGCTTGCTTGAATCAGGTTTGAAGATCTTTTCTTTTTAATATAAAAAAATATAATTTCATTTTTTGTAATAATAATTTTAAACCAAACTTTTCGAATAATCAAATTATCATATTTTGTTCAGGTTCACAAACACGAAAAACGAACAAATCACCAACCAAACGAATTAAGCGTGCCAGTAGAATTTGCTGCTTTACAGGAACACTGTTTAGTTCCTCGACTTTACTTAGAATTATCTGCAGTTGTCTGCATCGAAACATCCCATTATGTTTCGTTTGTAAAATGTGGATCCGGTTCAGATGCACCTTGGTGTTTCTTTGACTCAATGGCTGACAGAGAAGGTAATTATTACATTTATTACATGTACATTTTGTTTTCATTAAATGTCTCAATTTTTCAACGTGATTGATGTAATTATATATATAGTCCCACGGAAAAATGAACAATTATATTGATTGTTACAATTTCAGGGGAAAAGAATGGTTACAATATTCCGGAGATGGTCCCCTGTCCTGATTTTCCTCACTGGTTAAGCGAAGCTGGGGCTAAAGAATTGGCCAACTTGACAAACGACCGACAACTTCCAGAGCATGCAAAAAGACTTTTGTGCGATGCATATATGTGTATGTATCAATCCCCGGATGTTATGATGTACAAATAGTATTATTACAGTTGTATCATAAGTGGTCAGGCCCGGATTGTAAGTCGCTTTTTATTAGCTCAATGTTGAAAGAGGTTTTTAAGAGACAACAAAAAATCTACTCGATCCTTTTGTTATCAGGTCGCAACAACTGATTTATTATTTTCTTTATTTGATAACATTGTTTAATCAACAAACGAACGCAACTCTGGGTCAGCCTTGTAAGTTATGTTTAAGAAAATGTTAGCAAATATATTGTGAAGAAAAAAAAATAATTTTACAAAATAAATATTTGTTTAAAACGGACGAGACGTGTTTATTCATTTCGCCGAGATGGGTTTTCATTAAAATTCAATGTGTGATTCACATGAAAACTAGCAGAATACGAATTTTTTGAATAAGAATCAATTGAATTTGAATTCAACACTATACCTGACGCTGAGTCAGTTTTTAAAATTAGTTTTAAATTAAACAGGCTTTCAAGTTAGATATATATTTATTTGTATTATCATATACTTAACTATTGAATGGAATTTACAATAAATTTATCGCGGTAATCAATACTATATCACTTTTTTGTATACGTTCAATAAACGATTACATATAGTTATGATTTTTATCTACACATATTTATATGAATTAATTCATTAGCGAACATTTCTATCTCTGAAATTAATTTTGGTACAATTGATTCGATTTTTTTGTATAAATCTGTGGCTCGTACGAAGACTGTGCCAATTCAAATTTTTTAATGTTATTTTAAATGGGAAATGTTGAATTTACTCATTCTTCGTTCGAGCCATCGAAATATGATATTCCAAAAGGAAATAGATGATAAATCACATAATACGATGAATTGTGCCTCCTAAGTGGCATTCACACAGTTCACTCATTGAGATCATAAATACGATGCAATGATTTGATCTTGCTAATAATGAAAATTCATTCAGTGATGAAATAACAATCGTGAAAACCTATAAACGACGTTCTCTAATTTATAATCACAAAAATTAAATACGTAGCCAACCTCTTAATTAAAATTACAGGCTGAGAGTTCGATTCACTGGCGGAGTAGTTCTAAAGTTCTCGGCTGTACCTTGAATATTTCAGTAAAGTACGAAGAAATTAAAGTACGTGATAAAGGTAAACGAATTGTGTCATATTAAACTTGACTAACTATATGATATTGTAAATGATGATGAAAAAAAAAAGAAATTACTTTTCATTCATTTTCATTATTTTCTGCGTCGTCAAAAAGATAACTTTAATAAAGATCTTCTTCGTCTTCGTCCATTGCAAAGTCGCTGCCAACGCCAGAATCCAGCGCATACAAAGGGCTAAGAAAAAAAATGTAATTTTTTAATTTAAAAAATTCATATACATTAAGAGAAAGATTGTTACAATGTATCTTCAAAAAAATACTCACTTTATCGCTCGACATGTGAAGAATACGATCCTTTTGAGTTTTTTGTTGTAAAAAAAGTAGTTGAATGACCACAAACATCCGTCTTCTCCAAACGGATCGGATGCCAAGTCAGGATTATAACTGTAATGTTTAATAGATAATGTTTTATTAGATATGTTGTTATTTATTCCAATATTTTAATTTAAAAAATTATTAAAAAACAAATGACGCAGTGTTTAATTTAGTATTCATATAAATTGATTCTTTAATAAAATATCGTTCCTAAATTCTAGAGTTGATGAAAAATGAATTGATCAAATGATTGTAATATAAAAGCTCACCTGTAAATATTGCATTCGTTCATACAAATTTCATCCTCAACAGCAGACCATAAAGCCGCTCTGAGGGAACGATAATGATCACCAGCTGTGGCGCTGAGGTTGCTGTCTACAGCGTTCATAACCCATTGTAAACTCGGCTCTTTACTGAATTCGTGACTCTTGGCATTTGAAAAATCGTAATCCGGATAGGCGGAGTTGAGAGTTGCGATCAAATAAAATAACGTCTTGCGACTTATAGTATCACACAAGGGCCCTTCCTCATCTCCAGAAATACTTCGACTGAAAAAAGTTCAATTCAAATATCAAACATCGACTACAAACATTTTTCATTCTTCATTTTTTATCGTTTGAATTTCCCTCTTCATTTTTCGACACTGTCATGGCGCTACGCGTATTGGTTATAGAAGGACAGTGCACGTTGGAGAGTGACATCGTGATTTGGAGTGAAATTATAAAATGTAAGTAGAGAAATAAAAATTAAATTAATTTCAATCGTTTGAATGATTTTTTTATTTATCTTTAGTTCGTTACTGCGTTATAGGATATATGAACTTTGATTTCTTTTAATGTTTGAGTAGTAAAATGTGCTGACAGTTTTACGTTCACGTGTTATTCACACAGATCTTTGATTTTCACTTTTCAAAGCTAAGTTTTCGTTTTGTTTAGACATTATTATTTGTTTAATTGTCTTGTATTAACGATTAATTATATTTTGATTCTTTTTATTTTTTATTTAACGAAAAAAAAAGAGTTCAATATTTAAATTTGATATTTCAAAGGATCAGTCTAACATGTAAACGTGTATTGTAATTTATAATTATACAATTTTTTTAATAATTATATAGCTGTACCGAATAGAAGATTCTGTTTTACTAAGCGAAGCTATTGTTTTTGTATATAATTTACATATTTTGTTCACAAAATAATAATGAATTGAATAAAAATATTCTCATAATTAAGAATTCATTACAGAAATGATATTAGCTTGCGGATTTATCTAAAATAAATCAAATTAAGAGGTACAGTTCAACAAATTTATGGCTAGAATTTTCATAAAAATTAACATTTATAGACTACTTTTGTCAAAATGGTAATAGTTATAACAAAAATGACTAACTATGAATACATTTACAATGTTTTTCGGACATTCAAATGATATTTATCAAAACGATCATTTTTGGTATGAAATGACTAGCGATAAGCCGACTCAAGAAATTGTACAAATTAAACCTGACAACCAATATCACTGTCTTAATGAGCTCGCAATTAGTAGAAACATCGTTGGTTTATTTAGTCTTACATAAAACAATTAAAATTCAAGTAAAAGTTTCACAATGTAAAACACGTCTTGTATCTTGTCTCATATTCAATACGATAATTTCCAGTTGAAAGATGCTTATTATAAAGATGACAACAGAGAACAAATATTATACTTAATTTTATGTGGTCCACATACTGACTGACCTCCTAATATACTTTATTCAGCCGGGTCAAAGGTCGTAATTATCATAAAATTTTCGAAAATTTAGAAATTTTTATAGAAAAGTAGATTTACTTTATTGAACATTGGATTCATCAATCATTGAGAATTTTTGTTTCCACCTAATTATATATTCACCTTTGAGCAGGAGATGTTCCTAGAGATGTTTGCGGTGGGGAAAGTGCTTGCAAATCATGCGGAGTGACTCCTTGCTCTGCATTGAATCTTTTGTACAATTGTTTATCCACTCCAACCATCTTACAAGAATAGCTCTCAATTCTGAAATTCAAATCTTATCAAAATTCACGCTCATCATAATTCATTTCCAAGAGAAAGTTTAGAAAGAAAGATGAAACTTCATAAAGCAAAACTTTTTATAAAAACTAAATTTTCTGTAAAAAAATTAACAAACCGAAAATAAAGACAAGAAAACTGATGGAACTGAAACAAACTTATCGACTTGACTTTAACTTAAAAAAACATACATATATAAACACAATTCTACTTGATTCATAATTCAAATTGGCATTTCATAATGAGTACCATTTTAATTTCCGTGTAATATGCGATCCAAACAAAATATTTACTTTCATCGACTATTCGTATTATTACACCTATCATGTTTATTACATAGACATTGAATTCGATGAAAATGTTCAACAACAAAAAAATAACGGACAATGAATCGAACGAAAGTTGAGGTAAAAAGAAAATAGAAAAGTTGAAGTTTGGGAAATGACCTTCCGATAATTTTGCTATCACCAGTGGTGATAGACAAAGCACTGTTGATAGCTTCGAAGCGGGTGCTCTCCAGTAGCTTCATGGTTGGTTTATTCCGGCCGCTTGTTTCGAAAGAGTAAGAGAGAGACAGGGATCAAAATAAACGGGGGAGAAACAAAAACGTCAAGTTACGCGTCAGTCTTTATCGCTTGGTTTCTTGTAATTAAAACAGGCTCAACATCGTATTAAGATGTCGTTGATAAAGCTTTTGGCATAGAGCATCGTCGGTCCTTTGTATATCTTTTTTTTGTGTATGAAGATTCCTTTTCTCTTCGAGTGACGGAAATTGATCGACTTGGCTTCCCCCTCGGCGCAATGTTTGCAACACATCACAAACGTCGTTTGGCAGTCCTTTGCTCCCGCACCGAAACCAAAAAACAAACCGTCCAATTTGGGCTGATGCCGCACGCGAGCCAGCGAGTATTTGGCGCACCAAGACCGTGTCTGACCTCTGTCTGTCAACTGCGACGCCGTTCGTGAAACCGCTTTGCTAAACTTCCATAATCGCGACCATTGTTTACGCGCAAAAAAACAAACTGTCAAGGATGAGAGGAGGCGAAGGCGGACTTTCACTTTGCGCGCACTCGTCGAGACCCACCGAAATTTCGTACCGCGTAGTTGTTCCAGAAACGATTGTATCCCGCGAGTATCCAAAGTCAAACGATGCTCACTGTCAATGTACACGAATATAAATAAATATGCGCGCACGCACCGCGGTCACAGACGCAGCGAGAGAGAGACCTCGGTCGTGGTTGTTTTCTACTGCTGTCCTTCTCTTCCGCGAAAGTGCGAGTGAGAGGTTGCACCGCAAATGTCAATACACGCACACATACCGTTGCGCAACTGCGTCAACTGTGTGCGGGGATGCGCACAGCCCACACACACACGTTCAAATTAGTCTGCTGCTGCTGTTGCCAACGAGCTCTACTTTGCTCTCTTTTGTTTACCCTCCTTCTCTCTCGTTCTTGTTTTGATTTGAGGGCTTTGCAGGTTTAGACTTGTAAACACGAATGAACGATAAGAAAAGTTGCTCAGCGAACAATTTTACTATTACTTGTGTTTTCTTTTTATTTTTATACAAGCGAAAAATTTATTGTTATAATTCTTGTTCTGGGAAAAAAATTCTCTCACAGTTTTATTTGTTGTATTTGATTTTTTTTATTCGTTTTATAAAACTTTTATATGTGTGTTTGTATATTTAAACGGTTTAATTCTTCATTCTTGTAAAGATTGTATAATTTGGACAAATAAAAAAATATATAATTGTTGCATTGAAAAATGTACGTAAACGAACAATTGTAGTTATTGAATTTACAACCTTGATCGCAACCAATATTTCTACAACCTATTTAATGAGCCAACTGAAACTTAACCTAAATATAAAATTATGCAATGGTTTTTTTAAGGAATTATTTTGCCTTGGCTTATATTCGTTTGAATGAGTTTTGATAAAAGATTGATCAACGATTTGTTTTGGTGAATAATAGGGGAGTAAATTTCTTTAAAAGTGTAGAATTTTAGGAACACGAGTTTACAACTGCGTCTGCTCCAACTTCAGACTAAACGAGAGAAGTGCAAAAACACACTTTGCAGAATTTTTTGCAGTCGTCAGTTTTCGCCTCCTTCCGACATACAAAAATAACAAAATGCAATATTTCATTCGGAATTTTTATCGCATTCAGTGTAAATACAAAAAGTTTTAAAAAATTAGAAGCCGCCCTAATAGAGGTTTGGAGCAGAAAATTGGAGCAATCCTTTGCTCTAAAATATTAATATCATTCTAAACAATCTTATAGACAATTTTATAGGGCAACAGCAAGTTTGTTGTTTTATCTATCTATGAATAAAAGATTGATTGCAAAAAGATTTTTGCAAACTTTGAATGAATTTTATTCGACTTAGAATGTTATTGTTTGGATGAAAAACGGTTTGAGGTATAGTTTTTTCTATAATTTCCATCATGATTATTATATTATTTTTATTATATTACTATTTTGTAAGATTTTAGTTGAATGCAAACTTTTGTTTCAGTTTTGCAAAATGGTCCAGAAATGGCAAAAACACATAGAAAGGCACAATTGGAAAACAGAAAATTTGAAAGCGTTATACATTTTTATTATTAAAATTATAAATAGAAGGTGAGTTGACACTCTGTACTAGAAGTTACATTTCAACTAATCATGAATGATTAGAGTAATAAAATTAAATGCATTCCATTTTTCAGGACAACTTTCGTTGCAAATAAACAAAATTCGATCTGAGATTGAACTGAGATATTTAAGTTATAAACACCGGTTTCATGTAAATTTGAATTTCAAATGAAATCTGATTAAAAATCGAAACCTAACATGGGGAAAACCAGAGGAGTTCACGAAACAACTCCTGAAATAAGAAACAGGATGGTTGGGATGTACGAAGCCGGTCTTGGGCTTCGTGAAATTGCAGTAGCTTTGAACTGTTCTGTAAGTGAAACAACATTCAATCAAAAGTATCACTGAACGGTGGTAAGTTAATTTCTAGTTCTTCATTTTCAGCAAAGAACAGTTAAAAGGTGGCTAAATCGGTTTGACAAGGAAGGAACAGTCGAAACTCGAGAAAGGTGTGGTAGAAAAAGAGCCACCACGGCAGAGCAAGACGAGGCAATCGTTCAATTAGCGTCGCAAACTACGATCACTGCTGCAAAAGCAGTGCTTCCAGCTTTAGGACTCTCGTGTTCTGTTGATACTGTTCGTGAAAGACTGCATAAAGCTGGTATTCATAACTGGAGCCCATCTCGTAAACATATGCAGACCATTCCATTAAGGTAATTATTTAAATCGTTATAATAAACTAATAATCTCAACTGAATCAATGAATTAAAAAAAATCATAATTCATAAATAATATATTATACCAACCATTTTTAAGAATTAATACTGACATTTATGGAAGTGACATTCAGTCATAATAAGTGTTTATTCGTGCTACCAAAAATAGAAGATAAAAGAAAATTGATAAATCTAGCATGAATTAATCAAACTAATGAAAATACTTTATTTGGTTTTTAGGAATACTGACAGTGCGGGAGTACAACAAGCAGTCTGGCGTCTAACAGGGACACAGCATGGTAAAAAGAAGGACCCAACAAGAAGCAAATCGAGTCGACAAACAAAAAAGCGCGGATCAGAAAAAGTGAAACCCGTACAAGACTATGACAACGGGAACAATTTTGCTCAGCCGGCTCAAGAATGCTTGACTTCAAAACAAGTCGAGGATATTGTACCACCCCAACCCCAATCCCAAACTCAACCTGACAGTATTTTCACGCATTCAATGCAGCCGATGAATGTCGCACCATGTTGGCCTTTAGACTTAGTCCAGAATAATAATGAAATACCTCAGGTACTAACGACTAATCTTTGTTTCAGAATCAGAATTCTATTAGGAGTCTATTTGAATAGTAAATATAAAAACCAAAATTTGCTTGCAGAGACCTGTACCAAATTTTCGTGACATCGTCAGTATGACTCACCAACCACTTCAAGCAGAGACTGAAGAGCAACAATATCATGACAAAAATGTAAAGGAAAAAAGTTGTCATCAGTATGAAGGAACAATGGGAAACCAGACTGAAAATCAGTACATGATGAACCCGCAGATGGAACAGGATGCTAGATTAAAGTATTATACACAAGAGCATGACGATCGGTCTTCAATTCATGAGAATATGGCCGGTTCTTGTGGGGCATCCAGCAGCAGTCATGCGGAAAGTGATAACAACGAGAGTTCAAAGAACAATAAAAAAGGCGGCAAGACCAAGGGAACCTTGGAAACTACTATCGAGATTAGGAACAGGATGATAGGGATGGCTGAGGCTGGATTGTCGACTTTATCCATAGCTTTAGCAATCAATCGATCAGTAAGAACAAAAAAATTATTCTAAAGATACAAATTAAAGTATGAAAACATGTACTTGATATGAAATTTAATTTGTAAACAATTGTGATAATTTTCTTTGTATTTTTAAGGAACGAACGGTGAAAAGATGGTTGGAAAGGTGGAATAAAGAAGGAAATGTTCAAACTAAAGAGAGGAAAGGTCGCAAACGTATTACAACGAAGGAACAGGACGATGCAATCATAGCTATGGCTACACAGCAGCCTTTGACAGCTGCCAAACACGTAGCTCCCGCTTTAGGACTCAAATGTAGTGTTGATACTATAAGGGAAAGGTTGCACAAAGCTGGGATTCATAGTTGGAAATTGGGAAAAAAGCAGGGGTCAGTATAAATTCCATTTGTTAATCACGTTGAATCAAGTTTCACTTTTCTAAAATGATATTCTTACTTTCATTTTAGATATGGAAACGCGGTTCACACGATACATCTCTGGCAGCCAAGTGGAAATCGTCCGAACAAACTGAAATCTCAGAACGAAAAGAGAAGAAAATCTCGTAAAAAGCAATGTACTTCCGACACAACGGTTATTTCTAAAGAGAAGAAAGATTTAGAATTTGCGAACAAACCCAATTGCGAACCACAAAAATTGATCTCAGAATCGAGCAATGAACTTCCAAGTGTGTACAATGAAATTTCAGATTCTATTCAAACTCGAAAAATGTTTTACTCAAACTGTTTTGTTCACTATTATTTGCTTTCTGGAGAAAAATAATTGCTCTGTTACTTTTAGTGCCTCCTTCCTATACATCAGCGCCGGCAGTATCTCAGAGTTTAACCGACATGTCAATGGCAACTTCCAATCTGCTTGGACCGCAATCTCAGCCTCTAAATGCGAGTGTTCAAAATACACAGATGGAAATTATGGGTCCTGTGGTTCCTCATCAACCAGAACCTTGCAGACTGATGTGTCCCAGTGCACAAGCTCCGATCCCGTGTCATGCCCCAACGAATTCCATTTATTCGTCAAATGCTGTTATTATAAATAGTCATCCAGTCCATATGGAGCATCCCGAACCCATGAATTATGAACCTTACATCTGGACTTTCTAAAAGTACAACATGTAAAAATGTGAAATTCAGTTGGGTGTGTTCTGTGCGATGACTGATTGTCGGATAATTGACTTATTCAGAATAAGCAACTTGAGTGAAAAGTAGTGGACAATTTTTTATTTTTGCAAATTGACAATTTTGTGTGAATTCCCTACTGATCAATTAAATGTATTGAGTATTATAGTTTTATGAGAAAAGAGACCGATACAGTTTTGTATGTGATTATATTCTAGTGATTATGTAATTGCAATAATTTATAAGTATAAGTATAAGTGTATTGTAGCGGAATCTGGTAGATCAATTTCGTTTCACCCGAATAGCTTTGTACTTTGAGATTTGATAAATTTGTACGAAAAATGGCAATATCATGTGAGAAAATTGAAACAAAAAATGTCTCTTTATTTTTGTGAACTTATTTTTGTGATAATTGAATTAAACAAACGAAATCAAAATACAACAACGAAAACAAATGATTGTAAAACGAAATAAAAAAAAGCAACACGAACAAAAATAAAACACGAGAACAAAATATATGAAAGGAAAAGAAAAAATGCAACTAGTGAAAATAAAAAGGTGAATGGATGTTTTTTTTTTCATTTTTGTATAATTAATTTTTGTTATTTATATTTTTTTTCATTAGATCTTGAATCTTTGATCGATCGATAATAAAAATCTTCGCTCGATCGGTAATAAAAATGAGTGCCCACTTTGATATACGACCACCTATACGACTGAAAGAAGTCGGAGAGCGCGCCTCTAAACGTTATTGCAGTTCCGTCTCTGTCAACAAGTGCACACAAGTATGTGCGACGTAAAAGTGATCTAAATCATGTAACCACAGTATCAACAACTGATTGACACTTTTGTCCCGTCGCCTTCTAATCAAAAGTACAAAGATGATCACGCGAAGAGAAAGTTGCGACGAATTTTGTATTACAAAATCCTTGTTTGCTCAAGTAATTTTTTGACTGAATAATAACATATACGTAAAAATAGTCGCTAATAATGCTCAGATGTGAACAAATTTTTTTGACACATATTTGAAAGGTGAGTGTAATCAAACATTAAATTCCATCACTTTTTTTGATAAATGAAAAAAAAAAAAAAATTTGCAATAACATTTTTTGAAACGTTGATACGGTTAAAAATAATATTGAATTTAGAGGATATAAATTATCTTGTCAAAAAAGAAAGAAACTTGTTGGAAAGTTAACTTTACAAAACTCGAAAAGTTTACACAAGATGATAACCGGTTTAGAAACTTGAAAATATTATCAAAGTATTGACACTGTTATCAGCTAAAGCACAGTATTAAACTGAATGACCCAAGGCTATAAAATCTAGTCCATGCAGCCACTAAATGAACTAATGCTAAAAATAATAAAACCATAAATGGGATAAATATGTTCTTTTTTTGTCTTTTCAGATGCAGTGGAAGGGTACAATTTTGTTGGTACTCAGCATAGGCAATATCAGGACAGAAGAGAACCAAACTTATACAACAAACATAAGTACCAGTGCGGTGGTCACAGAGGCACCAATTCTCGAACAATGTTTCTACCAAAGAGCATCGGAATGTTCGAATGTCGAAGCTGGGGAGTGTCCTTGCAAAAGGATGTCCTATGCTAACAGCAGGGAAACTAACGCTGTTCTTTGTTGTAACTTGGATCAGGTGACCTTGGAACATGGCCTTGCGTGTGCAAGTGAGACATTGTTTTTAAACTCTGAAAAACCTGTTTGGAATATTTACTCAAAATTATTATAGAAAAATAGAAATGTTTCTTGTTTGCTTTGATTGTTTTTGTGTTTTATTTTTAGATTTTCCAACAAATATCTCGTACGTTCACATTCGGAATTCAACTTTGGATTTGTTCAATGCGAGCGAAGTGCGATGGCGGATGCTCAAATCCTTAGCAATCACAGACGGCAGGTTGAATCGTGTAAAAGGAAAATTTCTTATTATGACGCCGACCGTCTGTCTGAATCTCTCTAATAACGGTTTACTCGAGGTTGAAAATAACTCTCTGACACGGCTCGTACAGCTCACAACGCTAGATCTTTCTTATAATAATCTCACTCACTTGCCGGCCTTGAATACTGGAAATGGTCGCGATTTTTGGCTTGACATTGCAGGTGATTTTGATATTCAAGTAAAAAAAAAAAAACAAATACATTTTTCTTTTTCAAGAGAATATTGGAAATTCTACAGTGGCAAAATTTCTTTAAATTTGTTCTTCCTAATTTTGGTATAGTTTTTTTTACGTATTGTTATTTATTCTTTTTAGTTCGAATCTTTTTTCTTTCTTTTTCGTTTTCAGTTATTTGAAACTAATTCTCTTTTAATTGTTGCAGGAACAAATACGCTTTGGTGTCATGATATTTACCAATACATAAACAAGACTGGTGATAAACAAATTAACTTTAACAGAGAAAACGAAACTGCCTGTTCCGCGAGTAAAACTTGGCATTGGTTTAATACTACTGAATTGGTACCCCTTAAACAAGTCAGGTACCTCAGTCTGGTGTGTATGAATTATCGTTTTCTTGTACATCTGACAAATTTATAATACTAGCTAAAAATGCGTGCTTCGCACGCATATTTGCGTCGCTGCACTATTTAATGCAGGATAACGTCACTACAAATTCAAATTTGAAAAAAATAAGTGTACAATTGTTGTAATCTCCACATTTTCTACTTTGATATGGAAACAAAAATAAGTTTGTGTTTGTGAGTATCAAAATCGAGAAAATTCCAAAATATAATCAAAATAATATTACCTTAGAATAATCAAAAATTCATTGCACGATTCAATTTTCATTATCATTTGGCATAATTTTCATATTACATTAGAACTATTTTTATATACTATTATAGTAAAGATGGTTAAGAATTATCTCAAAATTTTCGAGTCTTGTATTTGTCTTTGTTAT
>JAAMPD010000749.1:37796-59912 GCA_025266255.1 Trissolcus basalis | reverse complement strand
AAGTTATTTGACAATTGTAAATAAAAATAACAGCAATTGGAATAATAACTAATAACTAGAGGCCTAGGCCCGCTACGCCCGTGTGTACAAATTTTCAATGCGCACCGGACGAACTGCGTCTGAGATAGGCTTGCACTTGAAATTATTGTGTTTGATTATTATTTTTAAAACGTTATTTCACAGTTCCACCTTGTGTCTAGATCAGGAGGCCATTTTTGGAAAATTTGAAAAACTTGAACGAGTGAGAATGAAAAATTTTGTCTCAAATTTGTCGGCAATTTTAAAAGTGAGGAGATTTAGAAAGATTGAAATATGACAATAATGATGAATAATAACGTGGGATGAACGACAACAAAAATAGCGCAACGGGCAGTGGTCAATTAGCACCAGCGGATATAGATAGCGCGTGACGCGTCTGAAATTGAAGTTTTTGTTTCGAATATCAATTCAGGGATGCTGAAGGGTTTTAATTGGTTGCGGATACAAAACCAGCCGGGAGAAGCGACGCGGCAAAGGCAAACACAAGCGCGCCGCTTGCCAATATTTTTATCCTCACGCTTTTGCGCGTGCTTGTGACATATCATTACATGGTGTGCGTGCACACTGAAAAATCCACCCAAAACAAATAGCACCAAGTGTATCGTCAACACTTTTTTGCGATGCTTATAAAATAATCTGTTCGTTGATTTTCTCATTTTCTGTCATTTTTTTTTTCTGTTCATTCGCGTATTCATCGTTGAGATATATTGTTTTCTGGCGCTTCCGTTTATTGGCGAAATTAAAGTGTCGTCAAAGAGTGACGTGCAAATTATTTTCCACGATTTTAATTAAAAATAATTCTGTCCTGTCAAAAAATATAATCCTCGTACAAAAATCAGTCGGGACATCTTTTCTAATGGTGACCAAACGAATGACGCCATTGAATTAGCCATTCCTCATTATTTATTTATTATTATTATTATTATTTTTTTTTTCTAAAACAATTTTCCTATCTAATGCCGTCGCGTTATTTGAGTTCGATGGAGCATCGCTAATATATTTTGCACATTAATGCGTCAACTTGTTTTCAAAGATGCGGAGAAAAAAAAAGTCGGAAATGACGGTCGGTACCATCGATTCCGCGAATCCATTTCCTGTACATAATCGTATTACGTCGCCTTTTACAAAGTATATGCGAACGAAGCAAATCAGGTTGTGATGCATTATGATATTTATGAGAAAATGAGATAAAAAAATCATCAAAGCTGTTTTCAAGAAACGTATACACACAACAATTTTCTCCCCATTAAATCTAAACTGAAATCTTTTCATCATAATGGATATTAAAAAGTGGATATTAACAAAAAAAAAAAAATGTATAAACAGCGAGGAGGAAAGAAGAAAAGTAAAAGGAAAAATGAAAATGTTGATTACCGAAACTATCCGGGAGCAATGTGTAAAGCGTAACCGGTCATCTTGAGGGAGTAATTTAGCCGGATTCAAAATGCGACGAGCAGTCGCATAACTTTTGCAAATGCTCTTGTTTCAAAGTAACGTTCAAGTTAAGCGACGGATCACCGAGAGTGAAGCATCCCACGGGTGTCTCGAACTCAAGTTCAGAATGGATTGCGTTAGTGCTCCCAGGATGGCTTTTGACGATTAGTACAATCTTTCTGCAGTCTCCCACTCGAATCGGCCTTTGCACACTTCAAGTCCTCTTCAGCGATTTTACTGCCTCTCCACTTGCACGGCCAATGATTCTGACCGTTGAAACAAGTGTATTGCAAATTCCTACGACGAGTCAAAAACTAAATTGAGACTAAAGCTCTGCAACAAGATGTAAAATTGTGTATATTTAAAAGTTGGATGATAAAAATCATAATAGGTGTCTGTTTGTGATTTGGCAAAAATAAACAGAAGGACAGAAAATGGCAAGGAGTGCGCAAAGATAGAAGATTTGAGAGTGACGAGAGAAAGACTCGACGAAATGCGAAGAGCGGGTCGCCCTAATGGAGTCAACAAACAAAAGTGAATCGATTTGAAATAATGGCACGCGGGCGAGCGAGCTGGAGAGCGACAAATAAAAGCACTCAGCGTGAGCGGCTTTATCCTTATACAACTGTCAGACGTCTTAACACCCGGCTATGCTCCACTCGGCACGCGAGCTCCTTCTCTCTCGCTCCTTCTCCTGCTCTTTCTCCAACTCAAACTCTGGCCGAGGTCACTTAGAATTTGTGGCTTAAAAGCTTTATGCAACTCATTTTCACGGCGAATCCTTTTACATTGCCTCTAAACGAGTTTCAACATTCGAAGACACTTGCGACACGTGCAAAGCCAAACATTAGAGAATTCATTTCATTTGTTTGAGAGCCATTAATTTGCGCTCACGAACCTTCATCCACTTTTTTTTTAACTTTCTTATTTTCATTTTTCTAAACTAAAGATTGAGTTTTAGTCAAATGAATTTAGATGACATTTACATCGTCAGTCAATTAAAAAGGTTGAAATTTCATTTGCGAAGTTAACTGCGGGAAGGTAGTTACAAACTTGATGTGTGGAGATGAGTCTCTGCATACATCGCGAATTCACAATCACAAATTAATCTCGAGATGAATAATGTTTTATGTTGCGATAAACAAGGCCAATGGAAAATTTGAGCAAACAATTTGACAGAAATGGCGCGAAACAAAAATATAATAATGATTTGTAGGTTTGATAGAATAAAAATGTAACAACGAGATTGAATATAAAATTTTGTTCGGCCAAATTGAAAACGAGTTCAAGGATGATCGACGTTTTTGAAAATAACTTTCAATTAAAGTTGATATATAATTCTGGTTGGATCGAAGTGGAACAATTATAACAAACAAGCTCGGCGAATTAAACTAAATCACAATTGATTAACGTTATTCGAAACCGACGAACAAATCAAACTTGGGTGCTCGACCTCGAATTTACATATTGCGCGAAAAGCGAAATGAAAGTTTTGTACCATTTTTCAACTTGATCCTTGACAAGGTTTTCAATTATCGCAGCCCGTAGGTGAATTGATTAAAATGAAATGCGATGCGCAGGTGGCGACGGGGTCAGCGGCAAACAGGGCGCAATTAACGGGCTCCCATTAAATATGTACTACTACGTCCGCCTGTATTGGGGATCAAAATCGCGTGCGCAACTCATCTCTCTTTCCGTGTTGGCTCAGTCGCTTGATTAGCTCAGCTTTATTTACATATCATTAGCCGATTGTTTGTCTCTGCTCGCAATTGCGTCGTTTTCCTTCGAACGTTGCGCACTGGCCCCAAGAAAAGGGAGACACGATTGTCAAAAGGGAACCTCGCTAAACATTCATTACTTTTGTGAATATTTTATTACATCTCCAGATGCTCAAATAACTCATTCGATATGCCTATAACGACCGATACCACCGGTTCATACATTTTCCTGTTTTTATTTCATTAATGATGAGTTTTTATTTAGTGCCGGATGAATATATCACGCAGCGCGTTTTGGGAGCGATTTTATCATTCATTTTTCCCGAGCGGGATCATTGTTTGCGCTGATTTCAATTTTAATCATAAAATATCATTGCATTTTATTATTCCCCGTGCCACTATATTTATCAAAGTAATTAATTTTCATTATAAATATGTAAATTATTCCGCGAGAAGCCACAATTGCGATAATAAAATGTTCAATAATGAGAAAATTAATTAAAAATAGATTTATTATTATGCGGCACAAGCCCTGACCGCAAAATTGCATGATATTAGATGCAAATAACGCTTTTAACAACAACATTTTTCGTCACTGGTATTTAAGAATTTACAAAACAGAAAAGCAAATAAATATATATCACAAATTCATTTCGGTCGTTGCAAGGGTTACAACAAAAGCTGCGTTTCATTTTTGTTTTGTTTTCTTTTTTCGTACATTTTTATTAACGATTATCTGAAATTTACAATAAAAAACAATCGACGTTTTGCGTTGCCTCGGGAGATAACGTTTTACAGTATGTTTATGCAAAATCATGCGATACAAACTTTACAAAAATATTTTCAATTCTAAGATATCTTAGACTAGAGTCAAATACTTTTAATTCTTATATGTTCAACTTGTATTTATATATGTAAAAAAACTGCTGAGTTTGACTTGTGATTTGTTTGTAAAATGTCCTCCCAAATGCAGTATAATATCATGATACTTGAATCGTGAGATCAAATACATATTAGCTTTGGTCGATTATCCATTTGTGTTTCGAAAAACCACCTCCTCGTAATGTATAAATACACTCGATTGATTTGTGATCTTATGCGTAGTAAGATAATTCCTGTATACAAGAGATTTATATCTAAGTTTTGTCAAGAACCTTCAAAACTTTTCGGGGTAAAATCAAAATTATTATTATTAACAAACGATAACGACATTATAATCGAAGAATAAATAGGAAACAATGAGATACTGATATTTCATTATTAATAAAAAAGGAAAAAAAACTTTCGAACCGTGCTCCGCGTACGCTTGGCACAACGTTGATATTGTCAATGCATCGTATACGATTTCGGAATGTCAAAGGAAAACGGTCCTTAAAGTCCTAACAGTTCAAAAGTGAGCATCAATTCAGATTTTCGTATGCAAATAAATAAATAACATTTCATTCGTCGTGGGTTTCGCTTAATCACTCGAGAGTTTGAATTCTGTGAAAGCATTCAAAAATAAATAAAACATCAACATATAAATGATTAGAGTACGATGAGCCATGATTGTTATTAATTTGATTGTCAATATAAGGAGAAATTCATTTTGTCGCTCCAAATTGCTTTGAATTTTGAATAGAATATATTGAAAACAATCAAATACTTTTTTTTCTTAGTAATACAACAGATTTCCAAGGTCTGCACGAATTACAGTTAGAACCATTCGAAATCAACTCACTTCAAATGTCTTAATCAACAATCGTAAAAATCATGCTTAAACCTAACAACGCATCAACAATTTGTGAAGACATAAAATTAACGTATCAGAACAATCGTCTTATTTTGCTGGTAATTGATCTAAATATTCAGTTTGTGAGGATCGAAATGAATCTGATACTTTGTTTGCACTGTGTAAAATACCCAAAGTTATAAACAAAGTTCAAATTTTTAGCAAGCAAATGGTCAAATTTGACTTGAATGTTCAACATCTGATAAATTTCAAGCTGAAATGAAACCTTATTAATATAACTTAAATTAATATAAATTCATTGATTATGGTTTCGAAACGTCAATTAAATTTTTATACGTAATCAACTTTTTAAAAAAAGTTTCAAATAATTATTATTATTTTTTTCAAATTAATATACCCGAGTCAAGTTCAACCAAATTGCATAATCTGAATTGCCGACCATCGATAAGTCAGCCATTCATAACGTGTATCAGACGCTGTCTTCCTGAATTGAAACACAAAACGAAATCAGCAATCATACTTAAATCTTCATCTATCACGATTCTGGTTTATCGGTGCAAACATTTTCTTGCTTGTCATCCTGAGTCTTTTGTTGGTAATCTTGTGATACAGAGTTTTGCGATTCCTCGTTACCGACAGTATCGCACGCAACCCGACGTGCGAACTCATCAAACTCGTCAACTCCGATCTTGGTCTGCTTCTTGGCCCGCTGCATATTCGTAAGGAACTCCAAGTCCTGGAGCTCGAACGCACTCGCAGACTCCTCTCTGTCTTCCTCAATGTGCTTTGTATTCTCGTCAAAGCTCATTTCTGATTCGACCACAGCATCATCCATTTCCTCTTCTTCCTCGTCATAGAGGTCGTCGACCTCCTGCGTAGAGGACGTTGTGCTAATCGTTTCACTGTTACCTGTTGAGGTGTCACTGTCTGCTGCATTACTCTCTAATGTTGTTCTAGATGGCGCTGGTAAATGCGCTTCTTCCAATTTCACGTGTTCGGAAGGTTCCGTGTGGACTGTTCGTGATCCCGCGGCTGATCCTTGCGACGCTCGACTACCGAAGGCGTAGGAATTGCCCGATTTATTACCTACAAAATAAAAATTCAATTTACATATACAATTTACTGTGCAACCATGATCTCTCATCACAGAAAACTAATACAAAATTACAACTATTACTTTTTAATTCAACTATTATTACATTTGATTAATGATTGTTTATATTTAAATGTTCATTAAAACATTATCATTATGAGATTGTTGATTCAAATTGTTTTGAATTTGAGAAAACCAACCTGCGAGCATCGCGTAGAGCAAACTATCGTCGCACTTTCTATCATCGGTAGGTGGCGCTTGACTTTTTCCATCGGACTGTCTTGGTTCTGGTTCAATATTGAGCTCGGTGCTACCTCGCCGTTGCACGGGGCACTTGTCAGACGTTCCGACATTAGAGGTGGTCCCAGCACGCGCACCACCGTTACCGACGCCCTTGTTGTTCTTGGCGTCGTCATCGTCGTCGCCGAGGTCGACATACTGCACGAGTCTGGGAGCGGACTTGGGCACGGGCTGGTTGAAGCGGACCGTGACTGCGGCACCTCCTGGCACGAGGAGGTACGACTGTGCTGGGCATTCGGACTTTCTCGCGCGGAACTCGGGCTTGAAGTTCTTCCAGGGCTTGGCGGTGTCGTCGGACTTGGTGATCGGGATGAGCAGAGTCGAGGGTGGTAGCTGGCCGAGGGCTCCTGCGAGCAGCGCCCTCTCGTGCCCTGCATCAACCGGATGAAGTCCAGCAGCCGCTTCACGGACCTCTGAGTTTTCTCTTGTTTGCTCAAAAGATCCTGTCGAGTTTGCTGCTGCAGCTGCAAACACAAAATTCATTTCATTTTTGTCTTGCAATGTTTTCAACGGTTTTGTTCTTTTTTTCTACATGATTGTTTAATTCGAACTAGAATTGCATGTTGAAAGCGCAGTTATATTCTGTTACCACGTCACAGTGATAGTTGAACATTCAAAATCATCTAACGATTTCAACGTACAACACTCGAGTCACTAGGTCATGCTTCATGTGTGTAGCATACGATTTGCGATCGCAAAAATTGTGCTTTAATTACGCGAAACCTTCTAATGTTGCTCAATCGCAGTTTCGTCTTTCCAAAGTGCTCAACGACAATTCGAACAAACAAATGGCAAAAACGAAAGTCAAAAACGAACAAGCCATGATTTCTACTCCAAGTGCCGTCCAAAGTATATATACAATTGCACAGGTCATTTATCGATAAACACATACAGTACAATATCAATATGGATTGTCTAAATACATTTACAGAAACGAAAAAACGTTGGGGAACGTGAGACGACGCTAGCGCCACCAAATCAAATTGTGACGAACTTAAGTATAAGCTCTGAAGACTTAGTGGTTGATGAAATATTGACAGACACTGACAAGGTTTTGAGAGATGAAATTAAGGACATTCCAAACTGATAAGAGAAATCAAATATATAGGGATCAAATTAAACGTGTCCTCTGTTCTAAACAGGACGAACCTGCAGGGACTGGCTGAGTAGTTGCGAGCGTTTTTCCAGTTCATAAACCTGTAATCTCAGGTCAGAGTTTCGCTCGCGCAGCTCGTATCTTTCCCTCGTTTTATCCTCTGCAAGACATTTCGCGTACATTTCAAATATGACATTGACTTTTCATCACAAATTTACATTTCAATTCATCACGTCGACGAATGAGACATGAATTGACAAATTCGAAAGGAATAATAATTATTTCAAATGGTTTACCATATTCAGTCTTAATTGCAGATTCTATTTTGATTGCCACACATTTTGGACACTTTCGCGCTGGCGGCGATGGAACTGTGTGACAAGAAACGTGGTACTTTGACAAACAACTTTCACAAACAAGCAGAACACCTGAAAAGAAATGAATTTTCAGTATCTCAAAAGTCTCTATTTCAAAGTGGATTACTTTTTGCACTTGAGACACATACCTGGATGTCGACAAACATTGCAAGTAACACCATCCTTTTCCATTCTCTCAACTGTTGCTCCCGCAGGTACACTGCAACCGTTCTCCAGGTGGATATTATTGTTGATACGTGTTCTCTTGCAATCTGCATCTTTTGGATCTGAACCGTTTGTACGGCCACGTTTCTGTTAAAAGAAGCATACGGAATTAATATCCCAAAACATCTACATTAACTCTTGAAATAAAAAAAAAAACTTTGTGACATTCAAACATGAAAACTTTGATAATAGTATTTTATCATTTGAACATGTCAAAACAAATGGATAGCAAAACCTACATGTTTCTCGTATACATAATCATCTCTTTTAGTCGACTTTGTGTTCCTTTTGCATAAAGTTTTTTGCAGGCTAGCATTTTTAAGGTGAGTAATAAGTCCGCACATTTCCATAAAATGTCGTTTCTCATCCGTGACTTTTAAGAAATCTGACTTGGTTTTAATCTTCACACCTCTTTCCTCGCACTCGGAGCCGTTGTTACTGTCAGTTGAGATCGTTTCGACTGAACTTGAGCGTTCACTCTCTACAGGCGAGGGCGCATCTCGATTCTCCTTCTTGATATCCTCAACTTTGATCTCTTCTTTGATGTCCGGCTTTAAGCTTGCAATCTCAGACTCGCACTTCAAAGGATACTCTGTCTTCATTGCCTCGTTTTTACATTCGAACTCTGTTTTGATTTCACGGTTTGACATAATGCTGCATTTTAGAGGAACTTGCGGTATTGGCTCAACATTCTCCGAATTCTCCTTCGCTAGATTGTTGTTGTTGTTATTTATCAGCCGATTTCGAAACTCTGGATCCCGAATGTCCAATGGGATGTTCTCAGGTAGATTCGCTGATGCTACGGCTTTTCGAATCACGGTGAATAGCCTCTTCTAAAAAGACAACAAAACAATTAACATGCTTTTCCAATACAATATAATGATAATGTTACAAATTACGAGGAAATATAATTCAATTGTTTATGAATGCAGTTTGTATTATTAGAGTTGTTTGTTCACTTTCTTTGGGCATACTGGAAGTCAAGATTATAAAGTGAAAAGCATGCAACTCGCGACAACAAAAAGCTTCAATGTTTTGCGCGCGAGTTAAAACCATTTTCGCGGGTTATTTTATTGATTGAGTCTCCTCTCCCGGTGGCGCGCATCTTTCGACTCTGTTGCTCTTTCGCGTCGATTCGACCTTCTTCGTTTACTTTTTCTCTTTGCCCCTCGTGCTCTCTTCGTTTCCACGAGCGAGCATAGGTACAAAAGAGCCGAGCTGGGCCATGACAAATGTCCGCGCGATAAAACTCCCAGAATTTCATTTTAATTACAAAAGTGTTCTTAATCCTCTGACAGTAATTTCTCTCTCTTTAATTAAAAACAATTCAGATTTCTGTTTCACAGTGTTTTTTTTTCTTCAAATAAAAATAAAAACTAAGCAGCATCCCATCAGAATACTAATTGAACTCGAAGAATAAAAAATGTGAATAACGAAATAAAGTTATTTGAAAACAGAGGATGTTGTTTTTCTGAACGATTCGTCAGTTTTCATAAACGAAAAAGAAAACAATCTTGGCGGACAAAAGTAGCTCAAAGTATGTAAAAGTATTTTTTCCCCAGTCCAGTATTCTTGTAACGTAGATCGATGCGATTCGTTGAATGGCACTTAATGTAGCGACGAAGTTGGCCCAACTTTCACGCCCGCGCGCTATCGTTTCATTTTACAATTAGGCGCGAACTTCAAAACTTCCAGGCGATCTCGGTTTAACAAAAATTTTGTTTCAACGCGTGCCATTTCTGAATTTCCAACTCTTTTAAAACTGCTCGGCTTACAAATCGCTCAGACCATTACTTCAAATTTGTTTCTAAAACAAACCTGAAAAAAATTAAAATATTGAATAAAAAACAAAAGCGAGGGCAAGAAACTGTTGAAATAATAGTAGCAAGTTTTTGTCACTTTACCTGTTCCCTTCCAATCTCTCTGATCCTTTCTTCAAACTTTTTCATGACCGTTTGTCTCTGTAAACAAAAAAAAGGAAGGTCAAATGAAGAATCAATGAATCGATCAGTGACACAGCCAATTCGATCACAAGTACAAAAATGAAAATACAAATATTATAAATTTAAAAAATAGAAAAAGAAACAAAAAGTTTGACCCACTTGAAAAAGTGTGGCTGGAATTTTCTTGGAATCAATTTGAGTTCTTTGGGGCATAATCGATTTGGAGTTTAGTCGTCAAAATTTATAGTCGTGAGTTTTGATCAACGCGAACAAAGTTAATGTCGGGCAGCTGCAAATTAGCCGAGAAGAAAGTTGAGGGAAAATAAGTTGGAAAAATAAAAGAAGAAAACAGCGGAATCAAGTTGGGAAGTGAGAATCAGAGCGAATTGATACAAATTGGCCATGTGTCGACAGGCACGAAAACTGCCAATTACTTACGTCCACACTTTTGTCTGCCTTGAACTGTTCGTAGGCTACCTGTGAAGCAAAAAATACGGACCATGAAAGAAAAAAGTGTTGAAAAAATTTTGGATAAACATTCGATTCAAGGAAGCGCATTACATAATGCCCGAACAAAGCGCGGTGTCCTTTTTTTTTAACAGATATCAGAGGAGCGAGGAAAAGTGACGGCGCGATCGATTGTTTTTGACTGCGATAAAAGGTGAGAAAAAATTGTCAAATTGAAACAAAAACGAAGCTCGAGCCTCGACGAAGGACGGGGCAACGATTGAAAAAAACATTGGGACAAATTTGGATGCAAATTGTAGGTTATCGGAGAGGCCAAAAACTTACATTGTGCTGGACGATCAAGTTCCGCATGACTTCGTCGTTGTGCAGGACTTTGTCGAAAAGTTCGTTTGAGAGCTGCATCGTAAGCCTGGAGCCTGCGCGCCCTGAAATCCGCTGGCTTTTGTCTCGCCGTCGGCTCCGTTTCTGCACCCTGTCGCTAACAATCTTCCAACTGATGATCCAAACTTCACAAGACCTTAGCCCGTGTTGCCCCGCTCCCCCCACTCCGCTGCTCGCGAACACACAACTTTTTCCCCCCCTCCGGTGGATTTCGAAAATCGCGCCGGAACGAGCGTGAACGTTTTTGCACGCGAAGCCGAGGGGGGGACTTTCGAATTGGCCGGCTCGCGTCACAAAAAAGCCCAAATCCTTGGCAATTTTTCGTCCGCGGCTTTTTCCCGGCCCCCGTAGTACGCGTTGGGTGTGTGGCGCGAAGTTGACCGCGGACAAATTCTAATCGACGTCCCCGCCATCTCACGGCCTTGAACCAAAACGAGCTTTGCCTTTGAATCTTGTTGATAGATTGAAAACAAAAAAAGATGGCGGAAGTCCCGATCAAAACAATTGATGCAATACGTTTCCGCAAATCTGTCAACAACAATTTTCACTTTTCTTTTTAACAAACAATTTTTTCTTTTTCTTTTTCTTTTTTTATTTATTTCAAAACTCCAATCATCTTACTGATCCTCGTAGACGAATATCAAATAATAGCAACTGAGAAAATATTCTCTCAAGGTCATTGGTATGTTGGTTATCTTTGTTTTTAGGTAAAGGGTTGTAGTAAAGAAAAGCAACAAATGAAGTAAGAGCAAATAAAAAGTTGTAATTATAAAAAAGTTGTTTGATTTTGACAGGGCATCAAATTGGCGCGTTGATGAAGCACCTGACGGCTTCTCCGGTAGATGTCTCCATTGTGTGCGGGTCAGAATTTGGCGTGATTTTTTCCGCGCATCGTTTGCTGCCGTGCGCCTCGTTGCAAACGCCTGTCGTATCTCTTAGCAGCCCAGTGAAAAACGCTGGCACAACTAAAATAACCCCGAAGCGACTCAAAATGGCGTAAAATCGGATTGTAAACAGTGAGCGCTGATTGACCGTGTGCAACTTGTGCGCCTGCGAGTTTCATCGCTGACCGTGCCGTGTTCTTATGTCTCGTTGCGTTGTGTGTACAAACGACCGAAATTCCACCTGAATGTTTATCCAAATGTCTGCGATCGCCCATTCTATGCCAGGTACATGGACTCGCCTCGACCCCACGACCTCTCGCCACCCTCTTTCTTTTCTTCATTCTGCGCTTCTTTTCCACGCCTATGGCTTGCTTTACTATTTGCTTCTCTTTGCTAGCTGTCCTCCTTCTACCAAACCAATTCTACAACAGAACAATTTTCACTTGCATCATTTGACTTATGATTTCATGGCTTTTTCACCATTGTTTTGAACTATATTAATTGATTATTTTGCCATTGTAGTTGACATCTGTCATTTGTGTTTGCATTGCTTATCTTCGAGTTAAAAGGCACAACTGATCTGACCATCAGAGGACGCTTGTCAGATTAATTAATTGGATAATTATTATTTTTTACACATCAATGAAAGGATAATAACAATAGGCTGATTGTCGCTTGATTGGAGTAGTTTTGCTTTCGGAGTGGGGTGCACGAGTTTTTGTTGCAACCATAATTGGATTAATACCCAGCTTTTTTTACTTTGCCTTTGTTTGCAGAATGTATGGTATGTTTGACGTTTGCTTTGTTCTTATTCAGTCTCTTCTTGTTTATACATCTTTCATTTTCAATTATTAGCGATCAATTTTAATTTGACAACATACAGGTTTTTGTAACAATCAAACAAATCATTTCGTACAATTCAATTAGACATTTCAATACATCTTTTCACTTTATTTTTCATGATGGACATTTGATTTTAATTTTGACCTTGTTTTTATTAGAACAGTCAATTGGTCAATTAAGTGATAAGATTTTTTGTTGAATTGTTTTGTAAAAAGTAATTGATGTAGAATTATGTAAAATTTCGTTTGTTTACTGTTCGTTGTTAAGTGTAGTGTTATTAAATCTATCACTCACTAGATGGCTCTAGCAGAAACCACTTGGCACTTGATAATTTAATTTTAAAAAATGATTTGTTTTAATTGCAGGAACTGATCCGAACAAGATCGCACAGAAATTGAGCGGCGACAGTATTGGGTGAGTCGTCGTATGCTACAAATGAATCAAAATTGTTGTAGTTCTAATATGTATTTTCATAGTTGAAACAATTCTGATCAAATTTGTGCGATTCTCATTGAACATGACTAAACTTACAAAAATGTCAGCAAAAAGATGTGTTGTTCAATAATTTTGCAGAATTTTTCACTCGAATTGATTATTTATTGTTGTGATAATTTGAGTGTTATTCATGCGATTGATTTATTCTGTTAAAAATAAATGTCGCGCGACGTGTTTGGGTTATTAAATCAAAATGTTGCAAATGAAGGAAACAAAAGAGAAAAAACATGGAAACTGCGTGTATCGGATAAAGAAGTTGAGAGTATGCCGGAGCACGCTTTCTTCAGCTTGCGTTTGTCCGGCCGAGTACAAGCAATTTGTTATTGACGTAACAAATTGGCCAAAGCCCATCGTATCAACAACATTATGCAACTGTTATTGTAAAATAATATACGTCCTCGATTCTTTTGTCCAACGTAATGTATGCGAGCGCAGTGCTTTCGCGATATGTTTATGTCTTAATCAGACTTCTGTCCTGTCTTGAAAATGTTATTTCAATGTTTCTTGTCGCGCGAAACGCAAACAAATAACGAGCCAATATGTCCATCTGCTGCTGGAGGGTTTATTTTAACATCACTCAGCAAGAAAGTTTTCGATTCGCTCATTTAAATTCGCAGAACGAGACGCGGAAGTTTATGCAATAATCGTTTATATTTTAGGCGACTTGCTGATTTTGCGCCGAGTTTCAACCTCAGAGTCAGACACTTTTATCGCTCTTTTATTTATACATTTTTGCCGATTAATTGAATTAAAATCTCGTTAATTTTTATGATTAGCAAATTTTATTTTTTCCGATCAAAAAATTTTTGTACAGTCATTGTCATCCGTTATTTTTGTCTGGGTATCAAAAGTACACATTTTTTCAAGCCAGCAGAGAGAAAATTCGAAAAGAACCGGGGAACAGTTTGGCAAATCATCAAGCGCAACCCGCAAACAGATAGAATTTTAATGAGATCGCTTCGTGGAAGGATATCTGTCATTTCGTACAAACGATTCTTTCAGAATGAACGATCAAGTCAAATCACGAAAGTTGCAACTTTCTTGCCGTGAAAGAAAAAAAAAAAAAAGTCGGTGACGACTCAGTTTTGGGGGAAAACAAAAGCTATTTGAAATGATAACGGCAAATTTTAGAAGAAAACAACAACCTATATAAACCGATATCACGAAAAATGAGTTTCAAATATTATTCAGTTCTCTAACAGAAAGTTTAAAAAACGATTAGTATTTCATCAGATAACGCCGAGGCAAATTATATCCACTCATTAAATTAGTTTTGTTCGCGTCTTAATTGACCAGAGGTTTATGTAAAAACCGTCCAGTTCTTGAACGTGAAAACCAATTTTAAAATTCATTTTTCCCGAAATTTACAACATTTCATGAGGTACGTGTTTGAATATTCTTGGGTCTCAAAATTGTCGACCGAAAAAAACCTTTTCCATTTCAAACTTTGTACGCCGTACTCAAGCAAGTAGAAAAAGAAATGAAAAAAGAAAAAGAAGAAGAAGAAGTTGGCCATATTGTGTGTGTATGAGGCTTAAGTTTGAGTTTACACGGTGGCTGTTCCGCTTCTGGTGGGAGAAGTGATAGTCTTTAGCGGGGCACCACCGCGGCACAATACGCGGCTATGGTGACTGAATCAGTGACTGGCGAGTTGTGGGTGGCGATCAGTCGTTCGGGACAGAGCGCTTCCGCGACATCAAATGAGCGCCACGCGGGACCACCCGTACCCCAACACCTGACTCGCCAGATCGAGATCCCCAGGATGCCTCGGTGACGAACAACCTCGCGGGTCCGCTCTCCCTTGACCTCTCACCCCTGAGCTTTCAACTCAAGTTCAAGGTTGGTGCAGTGAGTGCAGTGAACAAAGTTTGACAAGTTTTTGGCACAGGTTTTTATGGTCTTCTTTTCGAGTTGGATTTTTATGAATGGTAGAAAGACAATTTCACATCGTAAAACAAAACAGATTCTGACCTTTGGCTGTGAGTAATTTCATAATAAAAGTGCAAAACAGTTTTTCTTCGAAACCTCCTGTCAGTAAACATAAACTCTGATAATATTGCATCATTATCTAATTTTCATATCAAGTATAATTGCCTTTTATCAAATATTCATTGTACTAAAATCAATATTTCTCATTAAATTTTGCTCAACAAAGTTGCACTTTTTTCAAAAAAAAAAAAAAAAAAAGGAAACCTACATCTTGCAGAAACCATTTCACCAATTTTCAGATTTGATTTTAAAGTAAATTTTGTTTCAAGTAAATTTCGAAGTAAATATTGTGTGTAGAAGGTAGATTGAACCATTCACAAAAGTCCGGAGTTGAAAAACTAAGAATAAATATAAAAAGGAGAATATTAGTGAGTGAGTAAATGTATTCTGGGTGCACAGAGGATGGAACAGAACGATGTGACGCAATACACTTGTCAAGGATAAAGTGACTTGGAAAAGAAGAAGAAAAGTGCGGGGTTGTGTATGGTTTGGTGGCGCGTGTGAAGAAAGAGCTCAGCAAGATAGAGTACCCGGGTAGCAGCGGCATGTACGCCGGGGGCACCGGGGCCGGGGGCTACGGGGTGGGCCTGGACCCGAGTGCGGGGCCCTCGCACTACGCGGCCCCACCGCCCACGCTCGGCTACCAGCTGGGACCGCCGCCCTTTGGCAGCCCCGCCGCTAGCCAGCTACTGTCTTGCGGCACAAACCTCATCTCAAATCAGATGCAACAGGTCCAGGATCCGCCACCTACTAAACGACGAAGGTACCCCGACCCACTTCTACAAAACATCGCCCAAACTTCCAACGCCAACTTGTTTTCATTCTTATCGCACCGAGAAACAACATTGTTTAGACAAGAAATAACAAATATGAAATGCCAGATCGTGACCAATAGCGCTGAATTCGCACGTGTTTGCCAAAGTGTTATTTAAATATCGCGCGTTGCGTGTACAATCAAACGTCTTGTCTTTCGAGCGATAACAAGACAATTCTTGTTTTTAGACCTTTTTTTTTATTTCTCTTTTAGAAACAATTGAACCAGAGTAATTGTGAAGAATAGGTCTCTACACTCAGAACAAAAATAATATGGAAAGGTAGATCGTGGTAAATTTGTTGTTAGTTTTTTTTTTTTTTTTGGATTGCTGTTTATCAAAAGTTCTTTCGGTGAAAATTACACAAGTTTTCACTTGTAAATTTTGCAAATTGCTGTGTATGTTAAGTAGCCGAGAATGGTTAGGGGGAATACAATTGATAGGAGAAAAAGTGTTGCTTTTTTTTCTTGTTGAATGTAATATGAAAATTGAGATATGGGCTTTGTATTTTCGAGTAATGACACGCGTTGAACGAGATGATCTACTTTAGATTCAGTGGCGCTTAAAGGTGTTTGCAACCACTTTTTATTCAAGCCAAACGAGTTTGCGGGACAAACTGCGGCGTTTATTAGTCGGCCTGTTTATTTGTGGCTGTTTTAACCATACGTGTACGAGAGACACATGCAACAAAACCCAGCCGTCGTCGAATTTGTCACGTCCAGAAGATTTGCAATTCTACAGTAATTCACACATTTGTTCACTTATCATCCATGCAAAAATGATTAGCCCGACGGTTGATTTAAAAAGATGATTTCAAAATCTGACAAATGATTTTGTGTTCTCAGTTTGGTTATAAACTGTTAATTGAATGCACAATACATAAGTTGTTTGTTTTTGTGGAAAACAGAAGAATTTGATAAAGATGTTGATTACATCAATCAAAGCTGAATTTTCCAAACCGTGCACCCAATCAAAGTAATATTAAATTAATTGAGGCAATAAAAAGTGCACGCCATACTTTTTTTTCCCTTCATTTTTCAACGCTAGTATGAACAAGCTATTAGATAGCGTGAGAGCACCGGTTACGTCTTCAATTACCTTCAATCTTTGTTCGTTACTTTTAGCCTGAACCCGATAAAGACATTTATGAATAATAATGCCGCGAAATATATTGTGTAAACAAAAAAACCAGTTTCAGCTGTTTACATCTGGCCGGTTCGTGTTGAAAAATGTATCGTACATTTTATCATCTAACGAGCTGAAACTTGGGGGAGATTTATTGCCTTCGGATGCAAAAACAAGCCCAACTAAAGTGTCACTTTTTTTAACGAAAATTTTAATCGCCTGTCTCTTGATTTTAATCATGATTAAGGTGATTTATTCAATATTTTGTTGAGAATTTCGTTTTCTTTTTTCAAAAACTGATTAACTTTTTTTCCGAAATGGGTGGAAAAAATATGGTTCTTGAGATTGACTTGTAAGATGAAGAGGAAACCGGAGGACTGTGTAGAGCATGTGTGAGTATGCATCTGAAAACAAAATGAGATGGAAAGTATCGTGATGAATTAGCACGGAATTATATTATGATTTTATTAGTAACGCTTTGTTCGTGTGCTACTGCATATTTACGTCGAAACACGTCCAAAGTATTTGCAAATACAATATTCACAGCTCGCGGACACGCAAACAGAATAAACGGAATAACGGTTGATATGAGCATACCTATCCGGATGTGGAGCAGTACAAAATTTTATCAAACAAACGTCAATCAAACAATTTATTCCAGCGAGCTTTCTTTATTTAAATAACAATTTTCAACGTTCGAAGAAATGTTGTTGATTGGAGCGAAGACGATTCAAAAATTGTTTGGTCTTATTGTTTAAGGTAGGACCAGTACAATTGCATATTTTCGAATGCAATTAATTATTATAATTTTTTAAATTAAGATTTTTTATTTTTTTTAATTTTATGACTATATTCTGTAATGGGTGATACTCAATTGCGCCGGATGAGATAATTTCATATGTAGTTGCACCTAAATCCATGTGCAGTTCCGCCTAATTCTGCGTCCATGCAATTGCGCCGGAATAAAAAAAATTTATGCCATTGCACCGAAGATAAATTCATAACGAATATCAATCAATTTTTTTATTCAAAATCAAGATCTCAGAATCAAATTCGTACACACAATCGAGTCAATTTCGAAGCCCTGCAAATTTTTCTCAGAGCAGATCTGATCATGACCTACGACTGTACAAAATTTCAAGTCGATTCAACTCTCGGAACATTACCAAAAACTCAGTTCAAGCGCATCTCAGACTCCTGAAAAGTCAGAATTTTCAAAGTATGAAAATATTTGTCAAATTCAAATTCGAAATATCAATTTCAAACTATTGTAAAAATGCATGCTTCGTACATCTATGTATATATAATTTTGCCCAATTTATAAATTAAATATCTCAGCTTAGAAATAGTGAAATTTTTCAAAAATTTGCCTATAGATGCGTTCGTATAAGTAAATATATATAATTAAAATTGCGAAAAAGTTGTAAACTATTTTGCTAAGTTAAATATGAAAGAAAATGAAAATATATAATGAAAAAAAAGATGGCGACACTTTCACTTTGTATGGCAAAAATGCATATGAAATGGCTGGCGAGGACAATCATAACAATGAATATGAAGATGGCAGTCGTGTCGTGACTGGCGCGGTAAGCGGTCCAAAAAGACAGCAAGTATACAACATGTTACCTTTTCAATATCGATTTTATATGTAAATCCCGGGGCTTGTTTTGAGCGAGCCGTGACTAGCTGGCACACAATGCTCGATGGGCGAAGCTCCTATACATTTAAATATTCCCATCGGATTCTATAATGACTTCATTTTTATGAAACGCTGTCTTTGTCTCAATCATCCCTCGTGATCTTGAAAGTGGAGCTGGCTGGCAAACAAGACATCTTGATTTCGAGAAACGAGCAGGCCTCCTTTTTTCCAGATGATCTATACTTATTAGGAAAAGCAATTTGATTCATTGTTTGCGAATTGCCTGAAAATTCCCATAAACGTGTAACCACACATCATTTCGCTCGAAACACCGTAATCATTTGAATTCCGTAATCCCGCGATTTTCAATGTTCGCACGGGGAAGCCGCCTTTGGTTCGCATCATCTTGCGGTTTCCATCGACAATTATTATTACTTCCGGATTAATCCCGACCGAGGAACTGCGATGTCATAACCGAGAGAAAAATCGATCGCGCAACATTATAGCCTCTCTTGCTCAATTGAGAGGGAAATGTGGATATGAAAAGTTGTGTTGTGTTAGCCCCTGCAACTGGGTCGCCCCGGGTCAGGCCCGGATCCT
Organism: Trissolcus basalis; assembly: GCA_025266255.1. Classification (NCBI taxonomy): domain Eukaryota; kingdom Metazoa; phylum Arthropoda; class Insecta; order Hymenoptera; family Scelionidae; genus Trissolcus; species Trissolcus basalis. The sequence goes on along the minus strand of JAAMPD010000749.1, from coordinate 40,740 downwards.
TTTCGCACGGTCAAACAAAGGTCGAACAACAGAGACGTCGAGAAAACTAAGCGCTCTCGGGCTTCTGTGGCCCAAGGTCAAGCTCTCGTGCTCTCGCAAACGTCCAGCGGAGAAGAAATACGTCGAATGCAAATCGCCCGACGAACGTTACAGGCTCATTTGAGCAGAGCTGCGTTTATCTCGTGCACATCTTTGTGCGCAAGGGGAAGGACTCCGAATTGTAAATTGCCACAATCGTTGGTGTGAGAAAAGTCCATAGCCATATTTTACAATTCTCCAAATTCAAAATGAACGTTTTATTCTGTGTACATTCGACGAAATCCAAATTACAACGAAGGAAAGGAAAAATGTGGATCGATTTTAAGAGATGGTCGGAATGCAAATGTATATAAAGAATGTTGGTATATTTTGTGTGTCGAACGTACAGCCATAGAAAGCAGTTTCTTTTAACACGTGCGTCGTTGTGTCGCAGAGAGGCAGGCTCATACACGAAGGCTCCTCTCGTACCTCTTAAACGGTCGCGCAGGTAAACAGTTGTGGAGGCATAACGTTCGCCAGCATTCAGCCACCGCCACGACCCATTCTTCTTTTTATGGCTGGGCATTTGTCCTGTTTCGGGAAACAGCCGACGAAGAAAAATGACGATGATGAGTTTTGTCAAACTTGCGCGCCTCTCGTTTCGACTCGGATGGGAAGAAGCTTGTAACGCTCAAAGAACCGATCTAGTCTCGTGAAATATCCCGAGGGAGTTGGATCCGAACGTGAGGGTACCACCAGCGTCTTCTTATCGCTCGGCTTATCGGCCTCATTATCTCTACATGCCTAGGTAAAGTCAGTTGAACAGTATTTAAAAATGCCAACTCGCCAACTTTGGCAGCCTCGCGAGTTCGCTTTGCCAGAGGTTCGATAATTTGGACTTTTTATATTCCGTTGGAATAATTATAAAAAGGAACGATTTTTGATTAGCCAGTGTAAATAAATCAAAGGTGGCTTATCTGGCTTATGACGTCATTCGGATGGGCTATCTATGACTGCGAGGAGTTGGCACAATACCGCGAGCGCATCATTATGTACTCCATAAATTGTGGCTGTTGGTGCATTTTTATCTTGTCTTTGTCTTGCTCTTGTCTCTCGCGCAGACGGCGTCTGAAAAAGAAAAGGCTCCGCGCGGATATAACCGAGGAGAGAAAGAGGCCTCGTCTGCGGCTCACGATACCCGGATACGGGCCCTACACCCCCACGCCGGCGCACCGGCGACGGGGGCACGCGGGGCCGCGCTTTTTCACTCAGGGTCACAACCGTAGGTACATCACCCGGCCAGCACCAGCATAGACTCACCATCGCAATTATGCATTATTCCCATTTCCCGCCGCGCTCTACTATCCCTTGCGTTCAATCAAATCTCATCACTACCTTTTTATTAACATCGCGTATCAACAGGGCTAATCCCATCCCACCGGATCATATCCAACTATCCGGCCAAATCTCAATGATCAACGTCAAACATTACTGCTCGCGCACCGCCACTGTAAATCAATCTGAGACAAAATTTACTGCACATCCAAAACGTTTTATTATTAGTAATGAGCGATCGGCAATCACTCTGACGGATTTACGACGACTCATCTTCTCTCTCAATCTCGCGGCCCGTTTCCCTTTTTTCCCCTTCCCTTCTCCCGCCAGCGGTCTCGTTTTTTGTTACATGTGTAAAACGTGCACGCGTCTTCCTCCGCATCTTGTTAATCGCTATCCGTGCACGCTTCTAATTGTCCACCGTGATACTTTTTATCTTATCTTATTACACGTCAGATTATATCATTAAATTTACAGTTCATTTCATTCATAGATTTCAATTGTAACAGGGGCTCTTTGATGTTGTTTTCAAATGAATCGCACAAATTTTTTTATTTCATTTCAGTTCCGAGTTTTCGCATTGATATTAATTTCTGTCCCTGTCACTTTCAGATCCGACGAGGACGATCCGAGTGGCGGCAAGTACCGAAGAATAGAGGATGACAACAACATGCAGGACAAGGAGAGGTTTGCCAGGTGAGCATCAGACTCGTGACGCCACACTTTGTTCCGTTCAAACAAGACTCATTGAATTTTATGGTGTTACGCTTATATTCGCACGTATCATGATTTCGTCATGCGGGAATCCGTTCAGTTGGATCATCTTGCATTCGATGACTTTTGATTGATTTGAACGAGCTTGACATTTATTTTTCATTTTTTTTTATCACCAATTGAAATAACATAATGACACAATATTGTTGCAGGTTCGAAAAATTATTGTTTAGTTTAAGCATAGAAAAAAGTAGCGCGATGAAACCATTTTATCGGCGCATCCTTCAGAAACGTAGCTCTTTTCTGTACGTACATGTACGAGTATACATGCTTACATGATACTCCACCAGCACAAGCGATAGGAGAGGGTAGCCCCTGAGGCTGCTCCAGCGTGGGAACACCAGATACATATCCGCAAACGTCCTTTACATCTCTGAGCATTAACGGATTTAAAAACATTATCACGTGCTAAAGGATCGAGAGAAACAGGGTCTCAGCTCACACCCAAGGGATATGTTTAATTGCCCGTACAATTAATCATAATTTATTCGATTTCGAGGCAATGCCTTGGATCAACATCCAGAGTGAACGCGCGTTGACGTTGACGCATTGCTTTTTCAACTACACTTTGTTTGTTTACTTTTTAACACTGCTTTCAAATGTAATTTATTTATTATCGGTTTCCATTTTTGTTCCCCTTGATTAATGCCGCTTTTATCGATTTAATGGCATTATAAATTTCGATCATGAGACTTTGATGCTTTGTACATACATACTTTTTCGCCTCTCAAGTTTGATATTTCATTTTGCAATCACTACCCTTCTTCATACCTATATATATATATATATATATACATATTTATTTTTTTTTTAATTT
>JAAMPD010000749.1:0-37779 GCA_025266255.1 Trissolcus basalis | reverse complement strand
CTACTACTATATATATATATATATACATATATTTTTTTTTTAATTTGCAAATGAAAGGAGTGATGAATTCAATTTTAATTCACTATTAATTAAGGATTTTTTTTTAATGTTGCTTTTTTAATGATGTTTTTTTTTTCTTCAGAGTCAAAATTTGATTTGGAAAAGATTGGAGCGCTCGTTGCGATGTGTGTCGGTGCCAAAGTTAGATGAGCATTAGCGGTCACGACTCTGCCCGGGAAACTCATTTTTGACTCAACAACGCCACTCACGTGTCATTAAATTACTCTTAACTCGCGTGCGGTCATACAATCGCAGGATCAAAGGTTGAGCCGTCGGCGCGAGCATCCGAGCGCGGCAAACTGACAGCGGCCGAGTAATTTCAAATTCGAATTGTGCGATCCTTAATTGCGCGTGCATAACGGCGCTGGTGTCGCGCGCGCGCGAACCTCACTTTTAAGTTAATAACGCAATTACAGGGCCCTGAGCTGCCCTCGCCGACGCATTCCAGTGGTTTTGCACTTTTGCCCGTCATTTTATTGCCGGAAATCACTTCTTGTTACTTTTTGTTTGACCAATCTCTCAAACATCAAACACATTTCAAATTCACAACTTTTTTCAGTTACAAATTTTGCTTTTTCACCTATGTTAATGATTCTTTGATGTTGAAAAAAAAAAAAAACAAACAACAATCAGTTGGTCGTGATTTTTCTTTGTCTGTATTTTTAGTTGACATTCTTAGTTTGACATCACAAGGGCTTATTTGCAATCCATGTGTATGCACCAAGGCACCAACTGTACAGCGCTTTTGCGCTCGATCTGACCACAAAGCGAGTGCAACTTGGTTCAGAGCCGCTCACCTTTGACCCCGCAGTTCTTTCTCTGTCTTTTGCCTATCAAGTGCTCAGCGGGCTTTGCGTTTCGCTCTCAGCCTTTGTACTTTTGCGTCCTTACTCGTCTCTTTAAAATAACAGTTCGATCTTATAATTTTTAAACAATCGTTCGGCTTGTTTAAGAAACGTATAAAAACAATTCTGTTTCATGTTCAAATTCAAGTCGTTGTTGCTGGCTTAGAAATTAGAAAGATAAAAAAAGTCCGTTGGTTATTTGCAAAAACGATTGTGTCTTATCTTACAAAACAATCGTTATAAAACAAATCAGCTGAAAAAGACAATGTTGTAACGTACGCAATCTACTCTACTTTCTAGATCAGCTTACCAGATCCAATGATTCGATTTGTTCATGTCAATTGTAAATAATTTGAAAAATGAAAAAAAAAATTACTTTCGTTTTTTCATTTATAATGTATTTCTTACGAATATATTTTGTATGATAAATTTTGTAAAAAGTATTCTATAAATTATCCAACGTACGTTTTGCTATAATTGCACCGAATTGCAGAAAATTGTTCAAAATTAAATGCAATTTTAAACATGATTATAGAAATTACCGAGTTTTTAAACAATTTTGAAATTGTTAAGAAAAAATTGACGTCGGATAAAAAAAAAAGTAGGGAAAGATTTTTTGAAAGTGTTTAGTTTCTTAGCGATTGCGCCACTCGACCAATTTGATAGCAATAATCGATACAGCCAATCATCGAAACGCAATTCAAAGTCCGTGATTATCCGCCGGCTCGAGTAATTGGTTGCGCGCGCACAATCCGAATCGTAATGACGTTTAATTGACGGTAATACAGCGCGAAATTTACAAGGGGTCAATCACACCATCTATCAGTGATCGTGATTAAAGGCACACGAAGAGTTATGAGGCTTTATGTTAATTAAGAACCGCTTGGCTAAATTGAAAAATAAACACTCAAGTTCATTAATCAATGCAAGCTGAGATGTTAGTAGTCATAAATTTCGCAAAGGTACATTTCAAATGAAAAACGTCCAAACTGGTATATATCACTTGGTATAGAAGAACACAAAATGTAACTGCAAGAAAAATGCGCGTTAAGCGATTGTTGTTGCGAATGAAACCATTAAAATGTGATTCCGAGGGAGAATATTATGATGATAAAATAATAGTGATCAAATTTATTGATGAAAAATGACGAGAGATGATTAACCCTTGGGAGCAAATTGCGCTGTAGGTCGAGGGAGTTGAAAATGTGCTTTTTCGCTGCGAGCAAAATTACAAGGAAGCCCGTTGAAAAAATGGTCTCGTCGCATTGCTAGTTTAAGTATCATAAGAATTGCTGCATCCTTTGTCGAACTATGCAATTACCTTGGTTTTGTCTTGCGTCTAACTGTAGGGAGAACCATTGCGAGATCGAGCGACGGCGGCGAAACAAGATGACCGCCTACATCACCGAGCTCTCGGATATGGTCCCGACCTGCTCCGCTCTTGCCAGGAAGCCTGACAAACTCACCATTCTCAGGATGGCTGTCGCGCATATGCGCTCTCTCAGAGGTAACTATTTTTTATTCATCCATTACGTCAAATCAACCAAATTCAATTTACAAAACGTTCATGTTCTAATTCGGAGCAGTTAGTTTTTTTTAGGGGGGATGAAAATACATGTAAACGAGAGGGACAACTGTATGAGAGTGGGAAAAAATGTTTAAGGGAAAGGGGGCGAGTTGTAATTGAATGAGGCCACGCGAATTCGTAAACTGTAACGCGCGCATTGTTCCTGTTATTTATTCGGGTCGTGACGGATAGCCAAACAACCGGCTCGTTAATCGCCACGTAGCACAATGCACGAAACCACGTTGCTCTTTATATGTCCACAGGCGACATCGCTGCTAATCGGGACCCCGCATCGTGACGTCACTACGAGAAAGCAAATCGCAATCTGCTCCGGATTGTCATTTGACCCCGAGTTTGCAAAAGTGTATCAAAATCTCCAAACCAAATGTCACGATTCAAAATTCTGCCCAGAAGCAATGGTGCAATTTTTGTATTTACGTTGCCTGTAGGTACGTTTCTCCGCCATTCGGCCGGGCTTTTGTTTCCAGAGGCGCAGCAATTGGCATTTATTTTTAGATTCCAAAGACAGTTGCAAGAATAATTTTTTGTTTTGAGAGGAAAAAAAAAATGTCAATTCTGTAAAGGATGACAAATTGAAAGAGAATAGAAGGGAGTTGGCTCGCTGACAATCGTAATCTGGTTGCCGAGGCGGAGAAGTGATTTGTATTCCGAGGAATCGCCGTCGGGAAGAAAAAGAAGTGGCCATAAACAACGCGACGTTTCACCGATACGTCTGCGTGTACGAGTGCGTGATTACACGCGTGCACCAAAGAGGTGACCGTTCAGCTCCACCCAGACCGCCACCGGAAGCATATATCGTCGTGCTCCCTGCATTCGATATGTCTTCCTAAATCCCACGAATTTCAAATTCAATGTCTCCCTACTTTTGCGATCATATCTTGTCAACGTGAAATCATCACTTTCAAAAATTATTTTTCTTCATTTTCTTCATTCAATTTATAAATTTTCTTTTATTTGGTCGTACGAAAATTAAAAATAGTACTACATTTTGGCAGATAAAAAAAGTAGGAATTAATTGCAAAGAGTAGGGATCACTGAACTCTTGTGATCTTCATTTGAAGTTCAAACGGTGTAGTGAATTGTCTTTCGTCTTTTTCTGTCTTCGTTGTATTTGAATGTGAATGGATTTAAAAAACGATTTGATGCTCGAAGATAGAGGAATAAGAAGAAAGTTAGGTGAATGAACCCGAAGCACTATAAAGATATTAGATAAAGGTTAATACTTTGGTTCTCAGAAACACCTTTGATGTCTTCTAATGTACTTCAGAACAAATTTATTTGTTTCTTTTTTCCTGTTATAAAATGTCGCCGGAAAAAAGTCCAGTTGGATCGGTGTTCAAGTCTTTGACCTCAAACTGGTAACACGTATAAAAACTGCAATTTGAAAATGAGTTTAAAATCTTGATTGATTCAAACGTTCTTATCAAGTTTGATCGATCTTGTTGATGGGCACTGAAATTCGTTCGGTTTAACCAAACGATAGACGGAATGGAATCAATTTCGAAAAACCCAGAGCGATTAATTTGAGTCATCTTGAGCCACAAGAGACGAAGATTGGCCGAACAGATAGGTCTCGATTTAATTAGAACAATGCATTCAAAAAGCAACTCTAATTAACATCGATTAACAAAACCCTTTGGCGTCTAATTGAACGGCGTCGATCCCCCAAATGAATTCAGTTCAATCGTGGCCTCTCTTTCTAGAGATAAATAATTGAAACGGAACCACTATCTTTCAATGATCAATTACGAATCTACAAAGTGAATTTTAATATGTGAATTTCAAATTAGAATACGATTTTCGTCTATGAAAGAACGCCGAACGTGTCTGACATTTGAAATGAGATTTTGATCTGCTGCCAAAAATAGAATACAAAATGGCCGGATGAATAATTTCACCGGACAATTTTGAATGCTGAAAATGAAAATGTACAAAAACTGAAAAAGGCATTTCGGCAAGGGAGGTCGCGCGAGCGCCGCGGTCTTCCATAGATCTTGTTTGGAAGTCGTTAAAGTCGGTGTTCCCGGAATCTTGCGCATATCGAGGTGCAGATCGCGTCCCAGGATCCCGCACGCTTTGCAATTCCGATCTTGCACCTCGATAGCTTCGCAAAGTTGAAGATTTTTTGGCCGCGATAACGCCACACCCGAATTAACTTGATAACTAACGCAACTGCGTTTTTTTTCTTTCAGGCACAGGCAACACTGGCACGGATGCAGCTTTCAAGCCGTCCTTCCTCACGGACCAGGAACTCAAACACCTAATCCTCGAGGCTGCCGATGGTTTTCTCTTCGTTGTCAGCTGCGATACAGGCCGGATCATTTACGTGTCGGACTCGGTGGCTCCTGTCCTCAACTATTCGCAGAGTGACTGGTACGGCACCAGCTTGTACTCTCAGGTCCATCCCGACGATACTGAAAAAGTTCGCGAGCAACTCAGCACTGCCGAGCCACAACATGCTGGAAGGGTCCTGGATTTGAAAAGTGGCACTGTCAAACGAGAAGGACACCAATGTAATCATCGTTCAGTTATCATAAACGTCATTCTTGTTTTCTAAAGCTCTGGCATTTGTGATAAAAAGTTGTATAAATTAAAAAGCGAATGCTCGCTCGATTTAAATAATGTACACGATAATTGTACGTTAGTTAATTGGATAAATGTGTTAAAGTGATTTATATTAATTGCATTTCTATATGGTATTGTAATAGAGCAATTATATTAATTAAGTATAATAAATAATTTGTAGCTTCCGTGAGATTGTGCATGGGATCACGAAGAGGCTTCATCTGCAGAATGAAAGTGGGCAATTTGCAGACCAGTGGCGACATGGCTGCCGCACATGGCCTTCATCGGATGAAGCAACGCAATTCGTTGGGCCCGCCGGCAAGGGATGGCCAGAACTATGCCGTCGTACACTGCACCGGCTACATCAAAAATTGGCCTCCTACCGGTAAATTCAACGCAATTTCACATATTTTCATAATCAAAATGATGAGTCATAACTGTAGATTTGTATCTAGTAGAAATCAAAATTAGAGTCAACGTTGTGATTTCGTAAGGACAAGATGAGATATAACTTTACAAATAGTGAATTCTTTGTAAAGTATAAAGCTGGTCAGTTGTGTGACCGATGGTTTTGCGCTACAGGTGATTTTGTACCCCCTTGTATACCACCAGGTGTGGGACTAGGTGACAGAGGTGTCCAGGGCGGGCCTGATGCTGTCAATGAAGTCAATGACGGCGTATCAACGCACTACTGCCTCGTTGCCATAGGACGGCTACAAGTCACCAGTACACCCAACTCGAGCGATCTTTCCGGGTCAAACAGCAATAATGGTGAATAAATCATTCAATTTTATGTTAATACTATTTTTACCAAGCTGAACCAGTTTTTATTAATACAAAATGATATATATGATTTCAGAATTCATATCACGACATTCCATGGAAGGTAAGTTCACTTTTGTCGACCAAAGGGTCGAAGGCATCTTGGGATATACACCGTCTGAACTTCTTGGACGCGCGTGCTACGATTTCTTCCATGAAGAGGACTTGCAACACATGCGTGAAAGCTTCGAACAAGGTAATCAATATTTAAACCAAGCGGTGAAAATAAATTTGTATTGGAGTTGCATTATAATTATTCATTCATCCATTTTTCAGCCATTAAATTAAAAGGTCAGTCTTTATCAGTGATGTATCGATTTAGAACGAAAAACCACCAGCCCAACGAGTATGTGTGGTTGAGGACTTCTGCTTATGCTTTTTTAAATCCGTACAACGACGAAGTCGAATACATAGTCTGCACTAATACAATTGCAAAGTAAGTTGCATTTTGAAAATGTATAATTTGAGTAATGGTGTATGGAATCAATGAACAGATTTTAAAATGTTTAATCGTGTTTTAGGTCACAAACTGATAGTGAGACAGTTGCTGCAGCTTACGGTCAGCCTGGACTTGATTATTCCATTCAAAGACATCCGCGTGAAAATATTTACCCTACTCATCATATGATGCAGCATCCCACTGCAGTACCACCACCGGGTAAATATCGTTTTTATTACTAAGAAATTTTAATAATACGGACAAACATTTGATAGAAGGGCAATAATATTTATGCAACATTGCATTAGGACCCCAATTTGCAGGTCCTCCGCAACAACCAAGGCCATCCAGTACTCAGAATGTTTACCAAGGATATGAACAGACGCAATCACCAATTACGTATGGCTCTCCAGGCCAACAAAACCCTCCATCCTCCGTTCTAAGCAGGATTCAAAAACCAGCCAACACCTCGCCGACACCTGTACAACCTACTTGGAATATTAATCGACAAGTATGTAAAATATTGAGAATCATAAATCTGAAACTAGTGAATGTCAGGCAAATTTGAATGAAATTTGTTTTTTACTCTATTCTTGCTTGTAAATCACTAATTTTACTATTATCTGATAATGCATTCTGACACATGGTCGGCCTTACTCTTTTCTCTTTAATTAATTTACCTACACGCTTCTGCACTACTATCATCTTTTCTTTATTTCTGTTCTTAGACAATTCAAACTAACATGTATAGTGGTTTACTGACTGAAGCTGAGGTAGTGAGTATGCTCCTTTTTTTGTTTGATATTCTTCTAAAGTTCTAAACTTTTTCTTTTTCTTTCTTTATTCTTATTCAACGAGTAAATTAAAAATCAATACAATCAACTTTACTCAAACCAATATCTCTTCATTCACTTTTTATTTTGCTCCAGACTTATTTGAATGCATTGCTTAATGGCATGGATGTTAAGAAAGAAAACCTTGTGAGTATGACACGATTTCGCTTTTTTTTTTTACAACCAGACTGGCTATTTTCACACTCTAAATTTAACTTTTCCGTAACAAATCTAACACTTTGAATAGCATGCTTATCACCAGCATGAACTTTTGTTCTTTTACTTTAACTGAAATTTCAGGAAGATCTAAGTTATTCAAGAAGACAATTACGATGATTGTACAATTAAAATAATCATCCGTAAATTTGTTATCTATCTTGTTTTCAAATTACAATCGTTATTTCGATGTAAAATCATCAAAAATAGAATCACCTTAAAATGAAACTATATGATTAATTAATTGTTACATGTTTTATTACAGCAGCCTGTAACAGAAGGTTACCAGTATAGTCAGCTAAGTCCCTCAAGGTCGCCGAGTGGACCAACATATACTCAATTGAGCAGCGGAGCTAGAACTCCAGCTTCACAATATCATGCAGTCACCACAGTGCCTAGTAATCCTGGTATGAGAACATTTTTTGTCAAATTCTGAGAAAAATAGTAATTTTGACAAGCAACTGATTAATTGAAAATGTTGACAGGTATGTGGGCATGGCAAGGTCAGCAACACCAAGGACCCCAGGCTGACGCTGGGCAAGCTAATCCCCAGGTACCCGCTCAGTCACAGCAGCCGCACTCCAGTCAAGCCCCACCTGGACCGCAGCAACAGGAACTCTCAGACATGCTGCAGATGCTGCAGGAACAGACCAACACCTCAGGTTTTGAGGAACTTAACATGTTCGGTACTAATTTCGAGTAATATTTTCCGAGTCCAGTTCGGTCAATTTGTTTTGAGGACCGGGGAACGAGCGAACGAACATTCAATTTTTCACTTGAAAAATTGCGTACAATTAGCTAACGTAACAACTCAAAATGAAAGATGAAAACTGTATCAGTTTTATTTCATTCAATCATATTAATTTTAAGTTCTGACTTTGTTTTCCTTTTTTTTTGCGAATTGGTGCACGACCATTGTGCCATTTTTTCATTGATTTTTCGCAGCATCATTGGTTTAGTAATAACCTGCGAATTTGTATGCCCTAGGTTTGAACTTTTTGTAAATAATTTTAGGACGAATATTTGTTTTCAAATCAATCAGTGAAACGAGTCGACGCAAAGCTATTGTACTTTCAATGCAATTATGCGAGAGTAGTTGTCGTAGATTTACGATGTTTCTTAGCTTTTACACAGTTATTAGTTTAGCCGTAATTTTGAGCAGTGCAATCGCCCGAGCCAATTTCAATGCCGAATATGTGTACAAAATGTTTCATCTGTACGATAAAATTTGTACTCGAGAATTGAGCATTTAACAACCAGATGAACACATGTGTGAGGCTTGATAATAGTCAAGTTCAGAAACAATTGTTCGATGAAATTTTTGATATAAAGATAAAATTGCGCACGTCGATTTGTCGTGATTTTTTTTTGTTTTCCATCATATCGTAGCATTTATACAAGCTTAATGAAAATGTTTTCTTTTTTTATGAGACACATTTATTTTCATTGTAATCGTCACGATGTGAGAATGAAAAACAAAGAACATACATTTATTTATGCTTGAATTTTTTAAATAAGAATGAATCTGTTTTCTCGAAGTTTGCAATACAACCCTACGTATATATAAAAACCTAGTAGAAGATTTGATGTAATGTATATAATGCTGATTATTATTAAATACGACATATTTACCGAAGCAAATCTGAGTTCATTCAATTTGTTTATTTGAACATTTCATTTATTTAAGTACATATTTCTTCTCCTACATTCAATCTCAATTACTTTTGATGGTGCTGTATCAAAATGTCACATAAAAATTTTGCAACCTAAACACTTTTCTGAGAATAAAGACAGATAAGAAATGGATCATATTCATACAGATAATATATTCAATGTTATAATTTCGTTTCTCATAGTCACCATTTGCACATCGTAATTTGCACAGAAAAGAGCTCATAAGCTACAACATAAAGAATGGAGAAGAAAATTGTTCATTGTACAAAAAGTTTCTCCATTTTCATTAACAAGAGAATGGAGAATAAAGTTAAAGTTTTTAAAAGAAATGAAAAAGTTGTGGTGATAAAAACGTGGCAAAAGGAAGTCTTGAAAAAAGAGGGTGAGATTTTTATGTAATACTATATTTTATTGATTGCTGTTAATGAAATTTCATTATTAAGTGCTTTGTTTTTTATAAAAAAAATTATTTTCGAAGTAATGATTATGATAATTCAAAGTAAAACAATAAAATAATTAGGTACGATTGAAAACCATGATAAAAAAAGACTTATTTTTTTAATTTCAGGATATAAAATCCCTTCTGAGAATATAAAGAAAGAAAATGAGAATGAGGTTGGTTTTAAATTATTCTCCTATGTAAAATTGTTTCTTCTTTTTCTATGTAATTTTTTTTTTCGGAAAGCTGATATCTTAAATGAAAGTTAATTGAAATAACGATTAAAATATTACGAAATTTATTAATTTATTATTAATATATTATTATTTATTAATTAGCAAATAAAATTAAATTACTATATTTGGACAAATCATTTGCATTAATATTAAGGTTTATAAAATTAAAGTAATTTCTTTGTAACTTTTTTAAAACTTATTTTTCATACAAAATAATAGTTTCATAATTAATTATTAAATCTACTTAATGTTTTCCTTTTATAAATTATTAGGAGGCTAAACAATACGATCAACAAACTGGACAAGATATTGGTCAAGAATAATGCGGAATCGAGTCCTAAGAATGCTGATGAGTTTCATTTTTGACTATAAAATTTAGTTTAAGTTTGACTATAAAATTTAGTTTAAGTTTACCTGATTGGCCGATTGCCAAAGACACAGTGAATTCTAGTAATTAAGAATCTACTAACATTTCAACCTATTTTAGATTAAGTTCTACTAACATTTTTTCGGTGGCTTGTACAAAAAAAAATGTAATTTCAAAGTTTCCAATTTGAAATAATATTGGAAATTTTGAATTAAAACTTATTTTGTACATGCCATTTTGAAATTAATTTTAAGGTTTCACCAATCCGCCAAGACAAAATCTGTAATTTGATCATACTATTTGAGCTCACATTCATAGATTAAGATATTCAAGATGAAATTGAAATGAAAAATGTTCACACATATTGTATACTTCTGGTGGTACCCGTGTCTCCATGCTGTGACGAGCGTGACATAAATTGTATCCAATGATATACTTTTGAAAAATCCAAAATTCAGATGAAAAAACGTTAAACTAATTTTTATCATTTTTATTTATACAAAACACTATCAACTATAGACAAAATTTACAATTTTAATTTAGCTGCCGAAAGTGTGTTCTTAGTTTTCGGCTTCTTTGTTGCATTTTTCTTCGCCTTGATTGCACTTCGCACTTCATCTTGTAGCTGGCTGAAAACTGCCGTTGATGTTACATTTTTCGTAGATTTCTCTGTCGTGGCTTTGGCGTCTTTTTTATTGCCTTCTTTCTTTGAAAACTTCTTTTTCACAAGTGGTGTTTCCTTTTCTCGTTGTTCCTTCGCTTTTTGTATATTACGCTGACGTAACTTCTTGTGACGACGACTACGTTTCATATCTGTCTTTGTTCTTTCGGATTTACCAATCAAATCTCCACGTGGTTTTGCTAAAATAGAAAATTGAACATCATTTTACAGTTAGAACAGTTTTTACTATTAATTATTTACTTGATAAGAATTAATATCAAGTTACCTTTGATTTCCTCCGGAGCTAACAACGTCGCATCACTTGTCGCAACTGGAGCAACTTCTTCCATATTTATCGCAGGAATATTACTAACAATTTTCACCTCAGGTTTGGCCTAAAAAGGTAAGTATAGTTTATGTAAAAAATAAAGACATTATTTTTTCATTTCATGATAAATTAAAATCTAAAAAAACTTACTGGTTTTGGTGTGTAGTGGTAATTAGACAGAGCATCCAACTTGTTGAATAATTGTGTAACGAGTTCTCGAATTTCCTTGTGCTCCTTTGGTTCTTCCTCTTCCACATCTTCATTATCATTAGGGTTCATAGCTTTTTTCTGCTGGAGATACTCATTTTCATAGATCTGCGCTAAACTCAATTTGCTCTTTTCTTGATCCAAGACCAACTTCTTTTTATATTCCTTAGGTGTATCAACAGGTTTGAATTTTTTCTCCACGTCATCCCACGCCTTGTCTTTTATCCTTCTTATAATGATATCCTCAAGTTTCTCAGTAGTTTCTTCTGTGATTACTGGTGCCGGTCTTGCAGTGACATCGGTTTCTAAATATTCCTCCAACAGCGAATATTCTGGCCGATCCTTCGCACTGATTTCTCCTTTCATTTGCCATGATTTTTCTTGTAAGTTTTCAGCTTCCAATTTTTCTATCTTCTTCTTCAGCTTTTCTTCACGCTGCTCGTAGTTTGTTTTTTCCTCAGCATTATCTTGCATCTGCGGGCTTTCTTTATTTTCTGAAACAAGTTTATTGAATTATTATTACATTGAAAATACTGATTAATTATGAACATACATTTACAAATAAAATTAAATTTCAATAAATTTACCTAAACTATCGGTATCATCTGAGTCATTTGTTAAATTAAATTTCACTCTTTTCTTGTGCAGCTGCTCCAACATTGGTTTTCTCTCAGATTCATTTTCATCCTCTTCTCCCTCTCCTGCCTCGTTTCCATCGACCTCACTAAATTTCCTTTTGCCTTCATTTACATCTTCTGTCTCAGGGCTATCGAAAAAATCGCCATACATCAAATCATGTCCATCATTGTCCTCCTCTTCTTCTTCATCATCATCTTCAGGGTAATCTTCGAACAGATCAACCGATTCCTCGTCCGATTCGGCACCAGAATCTTCTACATCTTTCTTTTCCGTTTTACCCTCTTTCTTGTCTTCTTTCAACAAACGTTCATGTCATCCAGTTTGAAAATGTGTCATCAACTATCGAAGGTTTGGCTTTCTTTTTCGACTTCACTTGTTGTTTCTTTTCTTCTTCAAAGAGCCCTTCGTCATTTTCTGACAAATCCATCTCTGAATTTTCCTCATCTTCGTTTTCTTCATCCTCCAAATCTTCGTCTGGGTCTGAGTCAGATTCTGGACTCTCTTCAGAAGGTGACAAGGTCAATGGTAAGGTAGACAAATCACTGCTAGCTAAAACTTGAGATATGCTGACAAGTGAAGTTTCATTCTGCAGCTCAATTTGTTGCCAGATTTGTTCTTCGTCGCAGTTATCCACGTAGAGTTCTTTCAATGCTTTTGATGATTTTTCACAATCGCTGTCATCATAAAGTTTCTTTATGATTTTTCGGAGTTTGTCTGCCAATTTTGGTTGTGCACTGAAAAAGTAGATTTTACAGGATTAAAACATTATTAAAAAAATTTAAAACATTTAAGTAAGAGCAGTTGTTCGTTAAGGTTAGGACGCTGTCAAATATTCAATTCGTGTAAAAAACAGAAATAAATATTTTGTAAGTGAAACTTACCTCAGAAATAATTCTGGTTCTGCCAATGCATTGTTGACAATAGTCGTCACCTTGTTTAAAGCACTATTTTTCGTCATTTTGTAACGTATAACAATTGTACACAAAACTCACGTGTATTTTGATTACAAACTCATTCTGTGCACTGTTTTACCGACTGACCATCAGAGATATTGTAAGACACCGTGTTTTCTAAGTAAGTTACAAACTAGAGGGCGTGGTGATGTATGGTAAAAATCTCAGATGGTAAATGTGCTCCAATTTTTACGAACATTGTTTCATCAGTAATTTACCTGCAAAACACAGAAAAAAGCAAGTAGTTTGCAAACATGATCATATTTCGCTGAATTTCAGAGAAAAAATTAGTCTGAATTTGAATTATTTCTCAAAATATCGATCAATTGAAAAATTTCAGAAAGTTTTGATTTTGATTTTAAAAAATTTGCTCATTTTTAGGTTTCATAAGTCATAAAAAGGTGTAACAAATATGACATCCAAGATGCCTCCACAAGTATGAGAAAGAAACATGAAATGGACTACTTTAAAATCTTTTACTTGGTGAAAAGTAGATTCAATTCTGAAATAACTTTTACTTCTGTTGAAATGTTCGAAAATTTAATCTGAATTCAAATTATTTCAATTCAGAAGAATTTAAAAAGAATATTTATTATCTTAATCATATAATTATTATAAATATAAAGTTGTATAGATTTCAAAAGTGCTTATGAAAACATCTAATTGAGCTTTATTTGAAAGTGACATCTAATTGAGCTATGTTTTTGAAAATGACGCACTTGAGAAGCAGTGTTTAGAACCACAACAACTCTACATTTTGTTCAATATGTTTCACTTTCGGTTATTATTTTATTCATTTGTTTTTATTGCTTGCATTACCAATGGTAATTCAGAGTTTTCGTTTCATTATTCAGCAGGTATTTATGAATAAATTATAATTGAATTAATTTGGCCAGGTTATGTTTCATTGAACATTTTCTTTGATAATTATATTTTTTTAGGTTCTTCTGAATTGTGGGTAAAACGTACGAATGCAAGCCTCCAAACAATTATTAACAACACCGCAGAAGATGTTCAAATCATTTCAGACACGTTTAATCAGATCGATAATTTTCACAAAGAAACATGGAATGTATTTCGACAGCTCGTTGCAACCACACTCCAACTGTATCTTGAGATTGAGGAGATGAGACATTTCGTAAACTTTACCATCAATGAAGAAATTCCTGCACAGATTCAATCTTACAAAGAAGAACTGAAATTTTTGCAAAATGAGATTCAACAAATTCGCGATGAAGGACTGCAGCACTTCGAGGTGGAAAATATATTGAGATCATCTAAACTAGATTCTTTATCCAAGTTAAAAAAACCACAAAAAATGATCAACGAGTTAGAATATAATCTTACTGCGTGGTGGAACACAAACAACGAGACTGGCAACATTTTACCGGATCTACAAAATTTAACAAAAACAACCATTTTTGTTCTGATGCGAGACATTGAAAACGACTTAGAAAAATTACGAAACGATTTCGAACAGTATGTTTTGATGATTGTTGTCAACCTTGAACAAAAAACTGAAAATTTAACTCAAGATGGATCAATGAAAAATTCAGAATTTCATCAACGGTTTTATACCGTGGCTCAAATAATTAAAAATAAATTCATGTTTGCTCAATGGGGATTGGTATCGAATTTACAAAGACTTAAAAATTATACGGCTTCTATGAAAGAAGATATTGTAATTGGAATGAGAAAAGTTCAGGAAATTGTTTTGTCAAGCAAAAAAATCATCGAGGCTGATATTAAACTGATGAGAAAACTGAGTTGTATGCAAATTTATAAGGTGCAAAAAAAGGTATTTATATTTGATTCAAAACGTTGCCTCTGATTTATCCTTTTAAATTATTGTCATAATTCGTGATTGTAATTTCAGATGAAAGACTACTTACTTACTGGGAACACCTTCCATTCTTTGGCGCAGAAGACAGAGAAAGTTTGATTGTGATAAAAATTGAAAACCAGGACGTGGAAATGGAATTATCAGGAATAGATGGTCAACAAGAGAATTACAAGCGAAGGGTTAGCAAGAAGATTGTCAGCGATACCACAGAGTTGGTTGAAGAAGAGTATGATTATGTTAATACTGGAGTAAAGTACACTAATTATTATCGCTACATTTACAACTGATTTTATCACATTACCACTAGATTCAAATATCAACATTCTAAAATTTTAGTTTATCTTCAAATTTTATAAATCAATTATTTAGACGAAATGATTGTCTTCTTTATATTATCTACATATTAATTTTATTAAAATGTCATTCTTTTTTTGATCAAATGATTTAACTCTGTTAGACTATAGTTAGATGTAAAATTGTAATAGAATAAAGTTTCTTTGAATAATTTGTTTTAAATAAATAGCAGATTTATTAACATTGAACATTTTTGCGTTAATTATGAAACGTGTATTTATTCTTTAAATACATGATATCTTGACGAACAAAATTCGTACTTTTTTTTATTAATTACATTAGTGTGTACACATGATAAGTTCCGTAATTGGTACGAGGAAAGTCTGTCAAATCTTTCCACAGGCATTACCATCAATATAAATACACATGATGCATATTCGGTGCGCTTTCATCAAGCTAAACGTTTTTCCTCGTTTATCGAGATGTCGCCTTTTTGAAAGTCGTACTGTGCCAATAAACCAGTAATGATGAAAGTCCAAAATTAACTGTAATATTGTTGAGTCTAGTTTCGTACCAACAATTCAACAATAATTGAGATATATTAATCAAAATTCTGAAAATGACAATGGGAAATTATATTATCTTCCTTTAAAGTGATTACAGAGAACACATCGTTTGCATCGGTAATAAAACTTAATTTGTATTTATTAGTCTTTCCGTCCTCATGGTACCTTGGCAAACAAACATGTTTGCGCTTTGTTTCGTATTAATTACATTAGCATGTACACTTGATACACGTTTCGTGTACGCTTCCATTAAACTAAACGTGTTACAAAGTTGGTCCTGGTGAGTTTAAAAATTGAAGTAATTGTAAATGCAACATTCACGTTGCATTTTGATTGTTTTTATGTTCAATTGACCTTGAATGATAAAACTCCATTAAACTTCGTCGATGTTGCAATTTTGTCAGCTTGCTCGTTTCGTGTGATATCGTTGCATTTTTCTAATTTGACCACGTATGAACTTATCTCATCCTTATCGTAGTTGAATAGCTTGCCCAACGTTTGATTCTCAACGGCGTCGTTCGCGAGAAACTCCGAGAACTCTCGGGTGTTATTATTTTTGACGTTCTGACGCTGCGCAAATTTTTAAATCGATTTTATAGCAATTAATTCGAATGCAAATTCATTTCAACAACTTTTTCGTCGCAATACTTAATACAAGTTGGCAAAAATTTTTCAAATTGTCTGAAAAATTTATATTTTAAATTAAAATTCCTCCGAAATGTGCGATGCAATTACATTAAATCCATTTCATGCAAGCTTAATAAAAAATTAACCTTTTTTTGTTAAGTTTAAAAAAAATATTTTTCAAGAAAATACGATTTGAAAGAAATAAGTGAAGCAAATAATGATAAATCATTGGAAATTAAATGAAAAAGTCGTGTGAAAAAATTTCTTCTTTATTTGAAGCTTGAAGATTTAACAAGATTTGTAAACAATTTCAAGAGAAACTGTACGGTGACAGCAGAACTGCGTCGTACTAAAGTCTATGGACTGTGAGAAATCAATGAAGCTGGCCGTTGAATTGTGTTGTAACTTCCGGAATATCCCACGTTCTTCGAAGCTTATTAAATTTAAATATCACTAAAAATAATTCATTTTTCAATTAATCTCAAAATTTAATTGACAACAAACTTTCTATTAATTAACATTAAATTTTAAAAACAAAAAAAAGCAATGTTTATCTTAAAATTAGAAACAAATCTGATTTTCCTGGAAATCGCCTGATAAATTCCGTTTAACAAGATTTTTTAAATCTGACTTGTTTTTGTATAAACAATTTTATTTCAAGGTTTGCGTTCAGTTCAGTTTTGCGTTTCAAAATGTACGACCAATTTTTTTCAGACACTTTTTATGATTGATTCATTTGAACAACCAAATAAAATAACTGCGTAGTGCTGTTTTATCATTATTAAATGAATGTAATTTTGTTTTGTGTGAGAATGTGTCGGGATTGAATGAAATGAAATGAGAATACATTCCTATCACGCGACATTTTGGCTCAGCACTTATATATACGTGCCTGAGAAATAAATCGCATTCGGATTTCCTTTGGGATTGCACCCTCGCGTTTTTATCCTTGAAGGTCCTTTTTCACGTGCAGGGAAGTGCAATGCTGACGCAGTGGCGATCAGCGGCAACCGATTGAGAAACAAGTAAGATATCGGTGCCCGCTGGCTGTCGCACGTGAAAAAAAACACCTCTAGGTAACACGGCCCACGTAGAACTTTTCCCAGCAAGCTTCGGCTACGTGACTCGGCGCATGTCATCACCTTGTTTATTTCACACACACTGTGTATAATTAAAATTTGCCCTTCGGCTTTAAAAATTTCCTGTAAAATGAATCACGAAAGTAAATTTGAATGCTAAATTGAAAAAACATGTTTGTGTACACTTATTTATTTTTTAATTAATTTTCAATATTTAATAATGATATTGTATTTATCATCTCGTCAAATTCAAGTTGATTTTTCAAACTGATTCCAACATTGTTATTGATTTTGAATGTTTTTTAAAAAATATATATACTTGGAGGCCATTTGACATAGTGTTTTTCAGTGTTTGCATATAATATATAAAATGAAACGAAAATAAAATGTGGATGACTCATCAGATGATTCAATCGCGTTTTTTTGTTATATTATAACCAGATGATATAAATTCAAACGTAGAAAGAGTCCTGGTGACGCAGTTTTGTTCGAAAATATAATCCTAGGGCGACGTTAAAGTTCGCATGCACCGAGGGGACACAAAATTGTATACGCCCAAGATTTTGTGTGGAGCTCGGATTTCAAGGTCAAACAGGTTCCAGTTGTACTGGACTTTTTAACCGACGACGCAGTTGATTATATTATAAAGCTTGTTTTTAATCAAAGTTAAAATCATTGTTGCCGAAGCAATACAACAAATGGAAAATTTTACATCAAATCAATAAATATATTTTCGTCATTTTATTTCATTCAATTCTACGTTGAACTGATCCCGAACAAAGTGAATATTTCAAAAACAATTTTTTTCTTCAAGTTACAATAATACTGCAAAAAGGCGTTTCATTAAACTTTTTTATAGGTTTAAAAATAAAGAGGAAAAGAACAAAAAATAATAACCCGTCATTTTTTTAATGAAATTTTAAAGTGTTTGTTACGAAGTACATCTTCTTTAAACGCGCTTCTCGTATATTCTCGATCAGGATTTAGTCTCGGTCTTTTTATCAATAAGAATTTTTTTATTAAAACACGTTTTTAGATTATTATTAAGTACGCAGTTGCATTTTTCAATTACTGTCAACCAATAATATTTGTTTTACATTATCATTGAACCGATCGAATTTCTAAACGTATATATACATGTCGTATGCACGTATAATATACGAAAGACTGGATTTTCCCATTTCTTGTTCTATTGTATAGTTTTGATCATTGGGATAATTATATAATTGTTATAACATTAAGTAGCATTTTCTAAATAAAGATTCTTTGAATTGATGAATTGTGCACAAATGTGAGCCGTCACTTAAGGCACCAACGCAATATTCTTTATTTCCAATCTGAAAACTTGATCATAAATCTCTCCTTTGTCTATGGGCTCCATAGAACGTTTTTTCTCTTGACATTCCGGTTTCTTTTTGCAGTTGCACTTTCAGCCAAACGTTTAAGCAACATTATATAAATCATATGACAAATACTTTTATTTCTAACTGAAACAAATACAAAATTGATTACACACAAGCGATTTTGCAAAACACATTGATTTTCTACTTTACTTGATAGAGAAATAATCAACATTTCAATTAATTTATTTCCAGTCGAATCAATATGCCGAATATTGATTTAAGCGCTGCAAATAGTTGCCATGGTGATACCGAGAATGGAAATCTCGAGAACAAAAATATACGCTCGCGATTTTATACTGCATTTTCGAATGTCTTTTGGGATACTTTTCCAAATGTTTTTCTTAGCGCATGTCCAACGAAAACTATAAATTTACACTTCACATACCAACAACATATGTATACAGTTCCATTTCGTTTAGAACATTCTGGAAACACGTTTTTGATTTATATTTGTTACCAATTTATGGTGTGGTGGATTTTTGAATTGGTTCCTACAGTGTTTGATTTCTAAATAAAAAATTTTGATTTGAACGTTTTTTTAAATTGAAAAATCGTGTTAGAGGTCACCGTACTGGAGCTACATTTTCAGCATACCTATATCTTATTCGTCTGCATCTATCGATCCACACTGCATCTGCAGGTGGAACATTCTAGAAACTCATCGAAGTTTATAAAAATCCACGGAAAATTGCATTTAAAGCCACATTTTCGCACAGAAATGAATCAAAATTAGTTCAATTTAACGCAATTGCATATGAGCTTTATTGAAAACTTGTCTGTCACTCAAAGTTAAGGAGATGTAAAGACTTTATGTTATAAAGTTGATAAAACGATTTGCAGATGCTAATCCACACGAATGAAAAATTGAAATCTTTTTATACCATGATGATTTGTTCATCTTATTTGATCATTTTATTGCAATGATAACCAGTATTTAGCGACAAGATTAAACCAAGAGAGACTATCAGATTGCATTGTGCACGACATGAAGTAGTACTTTGTAACACATGCTCATAACGATTCGAAGGGAGAGGTTTTTGTTCTGGTTCCCTATTTTTTAGAATCTAAGTTGGATACGGTGGATGGGTTCTCATTTGAACAATAATGACCGAGTTGTAGCGAGCGGATTGTAGGCAGGCTTCTAACAGGCACCTCCACAAAGACCAGTCTATTTTTGCGTTTGCCTCGTTAGATGTAATATCTTGCACATATTTCGAACATACTGTGGGAACTCTTATAATTTTGTCTCAAATATCGAGTAAAAACAATGAAAAGAACGAATCACTGCTCTTAATTAATTGCAATTTTCAGATAAATAAGTATTGATTAGCTTCTAAATTGTAATTAACAAAATTAGCCAATCTTTCGTGCGAAAAGAAAATTAATTGAATGTAATGGGAAGTTTTTAATAATATATAGATTCTGGCTTTCGAAATTTCGCTGCGGTGACTCGAAAACGCGCCATCTTGGTTCGTTGGGTGGGGCCGAGAGTTCTATTTTTGCATGACAATTATTCTGCTGAAAAACAAGAAAAAAGTTAAGAAGGATTTTAGATGAGTTTTTTTGTCCACGGTCCAAAATTATGGCATATCACGTTCGATAAATGTTCGCTGCTTGATTAAGTAGATTACGTAAACATGTGTGCGATCATAGAGGTCAACGCACTAAATATTTTGATAAACAAACCGAGACACCAGTTCTTGGTTACGAAATGTCTATTTCCCTGACCTTCGTTAATAGTGTAAAAATAAACCGAGTTGCTAAGCGCTATGTATATTGTCGCTTCATTACACGATTGTTTTTAGCCGATTAATGATGTATCAAAAAAATCGTTCGTACTGACCTTTCACAAACTATGGAATATCTATTTTTGTGAGCCTATTTTAATCAAATTTATAGATACTATTGAAATAATTATGATTGTTTATCAACAATTTTTAATTTCGTTTTTTAAAATTAAAACAAAAAATATTATTTCCAACAGCAGGAAACAAACTTGAGTCATTAAACTATACCAAATGGCCCAAATAGTGGCCAAATAAGAGTTTTTGGAACTGTAAATGTTTGCAAGTCATTGGTTTTTTTTTTTTTTTTTTTTTTTTGTTATAAAATTGAGGATTTAGAAAACTCACACATAGCCTGAACATAAAACTGTTTTTTTTTGGTCATTGATAAATAATAGGAAATGAAATGCGAGGACATCGCAGTGACCTTCCAACATAAACTTGTTCCTATAATTCTTTAGCAGTTTGATTTCAGAAACACTTTAACAGTAAATAAAAATAATTTTTCATTCTAAACGATTTCTCATGTGTTATGGCAATGTTATTGTGAGGCAGACCTTCCGGCAACGTCGCATCTGATCTCGATGTAGAAACAACTACAAAGAACTGTTAGACATTTCCATGGGACGACATCATATCTTACTTTCCTACGGCGAACAAAAGCCTGCCCTTAGCAACGGGAATTGGCCAACTGTCTAGGGCCGGTACTGCGTAGTTTGCAACCGTCGAAAACACGCACCGGTCCTGCCGAATGCGTTTTTGGCCAACCAAAACACGCTTACGTAATTGCACGGTTTTGTTTGTCTTCGTTTTATCCTTGTTGCTCGAACGTCGCAGTCGCTTCTTCAGCTATATCAATACAGATAGCAGACCCGGCCAAACGGCTTAAAACCGGAGGTGGGGTTTCGCCGGGTCTCAGCATGGTGGGGTCACACGGCGAACGTGCCAGAATGCTCGTACATACACTCCAACCGATCAATACTTGCTTTTAATCTAAACTTTTGCATGTTTCACCATGAAATTTAAATAATTATGGCAAATTTTTGTTTAACATGGAATCTACGGGTTTTGAAGATTATGTCGGTACAGATATTTCGGTAGGAGGGCGTTGCAATTAAGGACAAAAGAAGGTCGAAAGCAAGACACGGCGTTCGCAGCGAAACCTTCTAGAACGTTCGTCCGCTGCGTAGTAGCCGGTTATAAAAGCCGCGCAGACGGCCGAACGGAGCATTCGTAAACATAGCATCGACGAGTCCACATCTCTAAACAGTTACCAACTAACACTTCCGCCCACGGCGACCCAAATATCATTGTGTTTACAACGCAGTTGGACCAAGCAAGAGAAAATGTAGACAACGTGGAAACTGTGCGGAGCGCGACAGTTTACCGTAGGTATTCTGTGTACGCTATTTATTCCTTGACGCACGGTGATTTGTTCATGATGAACGTAAAATGAAAGTATTGTATACCATTTGCAAAAAGTATATAATCACCGTGGGTTGATGCTGCTCACTTTCTAATAGTTCTTCCAGGTCGTGACTGCTCTACGAAAGTGTACTGTTTTTTCAAGTCTGTGTTTTAGTTGACTGATTTTGTTCTTCAAGGTGTCTAGGAGTGATCTTGTGTTTTAGTCTTATTTCATGCCATTTCAATCTATGATGACGTTCTAATGACCATTTTTGCAATTTTCAACCATTTTCACTCGTTTAGTTGTTCATCAACTAAGATGAACAATTAAACTGTAGAAAACGGAAAAGAGAATTAAACATTAATTGAGAATTTACATTTTGCACTGTCAAATAATAGATTTTTCTAGCAATATGTTTCAACCATACAGTCATACAGTGATTGTATGGTTGAAAAACGACGCCATACATTTCAAGCAATTTTTTATGAAATTTCATGGTTTAACTGATCACTTGGTTCATCATCATTTGTAATAATGAAAAGTTTTACTTGACATGGAAGGTTGAAAAAAGACTAGAGAAAAGAGCACAACTTACGTCAGTCAATATTACCGGTGCAATGAACTTTATTGTGTATTTTCTTGTAAAAACTATATTGAACCATATTGAACAATAAATTATCAACTAAGACACTATGATTTCAGGTATTACTGAATTTTTTGCAATTTCTATTGTTGAAAAATTAATGCTAGATTGTCACGATCTGGCCTTATTAAGATTTCTTTTAGGTTTACATACACAGTGCACGTAAAGAATTAATGAAGAAGCGTTGGAGTATCGGAAACTTGAGGGAGCATTACTTTTTTTTTATAAAACTTTTTCTTCCTCATACTGTTCACCACAAATGCTAATAAATTATTCTGTTTCAAATATGACTAGTATGTATGTTAATAACAACTATTTAAATTTACATCATTCACAACTATCCGTTCATTATTATAATAATGATAATGAAATTATTGTGAATGAAGGTTTGAACTTGATTATGTAAAAATTGAAAAACTGATTAATTACCGATTTCGATAGTTGTTAGTTCGAATGTTTTCATGTAACAATAATGCATTTATATAAGTTCTCCTTTTTATTGATTTATGCAACCATTTATTGTGTAATGTAAAGTGGCCATCTGATTCTTGAAATAAATCCGTTTATACAGTACAAAAAAAGAAAAAAACAATCACCCTCAAGAGTTATGACAACTTGAAATATTTCTGAAACTTGTTTGTTTGTTTTTTTTTCAATGATTGCTGAAACTGAATTAATTATGACCTTAAAAAGTATGACCGTGATGTAATTCCAAAACAGACCTTTTGTTGATGAAAAATAACTGAAACTTGCAGCGGAATTGAAATAAATTTTTATACTATGGTTGAGTCAGGAAAATTGAGCACAAATCGTATGACAACCAGTCAGACTCGTTTTACTTGATACAAAAATCGGATATCCTTTTCTCTTGAAATTGCAATTTTTTTAATTATTAGAGATAGTTATTATTGAAATCTGAAATTACAGATAAGATATTTTTTTAATTATATTAGAAATTAGAAACAAATTATTTAAGTAGTCTGAATAATGTTTATATGATATATATACGTCCTGCGCCATGAAAATTTTTTAATCAATATTGGAAATCAAGAAGGAGTGCACCAAGGTGAAGGTAAAAGTAGAATCCTGCATATCCATTCCATGCTAACAAAGTAGCGGTCTGCTTACTTACTAGAGGTGGAGTCTGGGTGCTTGAAATCAATATATTCAAAGACTAAAACTTCATTTTACCATGTGATACGAACGAAAGTTATCCACGAGAGATGAAACATTACCTTCAATAAATAAACATTTTATTATTCTGGTTACAAAAATAATGATTTGTTTTAGAAAAAAATACAGTTAATTGCACACTTTGTTTAAATAAATTAAGAGTCATGATTAAAGGACGATGAATACATTAATGAATCGCTTTTTTCTAAAATTTAACTAGTTTCGGTTGTTATTCTTGTCTCTGTTTTATTCTCTGCTGGTGCGCCGGTATGAACAATATTGATAAGTCTTTCCTGGTCGCCATTAGTTACTGCCTGCAAGTCAAAAGGAAATCAAAAATCAATATATCATCACACACAAAAATCAAATTTCATAGGTATATGAAATTTGAATTGATATTTTACTAAAGGAGGAATATTGCACTGTGTTATGTATAATTGCAAAAATGATATTTTTAGTTTGGATTTGTCTATTGAATTTGTTTGTTAATTGATGTTTTTATTTTTTATAGAACGCCCTTCGGGGTTCGGTGCTAGAGTAATCCGTACGGAGTTCAAGCTGAATTAGAAGGCCACCGAGTGGAAGTGGATGAACCCGTCAAAGCCGTCAGGCCCACTTAGCAGGAACGCAAGGTAAGAATTTGAACGGATAATTTCACAGACACAAGATACCAACACGATCACCCAAAACATCATGTGCAAATCTCATCACTAATCACAGATCAATCAACTTCAATTTAATCATTACGAATTATTAGAGACAATTAATAATTCTTAATAATTAACCAGTTTAAGTTGCATTTGTCCATGAAGCAAATTGAGTAAAGGTGGTGGTGGAGAATGAGTACAAATTTCGGTGTCGCTACCTGCTGTATGTTTTGAAGAAAATGTTTAATCATGAACATCATATGATATGACAAGTTTTATAAAAAGAAAAATCAACTGAAACAAGTAGCGTCGCCTCAAAAACATTTAAGTAACAATTAGTGTTTAAGTCTGAGAGTTAGGCAGGATTTCAAATGAGATATTAGAGGAAGATGGAACTTGCTAGGGAAGTTTTTGAAATTTCCACAATTTCCTCTTTTTCTATATTACATCGGGATAAATTACTTTTTTTACGACAAAACAGAAAAAAATATTCAATTCGATTCAGTAATAGATATTTTCAAATATTGTTTCACTGAATAAATATATAGAACGTGAGAATTTGAGTTCTTCTGGTGATAACAAAGTTCAAATTAATAAAACTATTAAAAAGTAAAAGCTGTTATGATATATAAATGGAGACACCAGAATATTTTGAAATGTAAAATATTAAAAGTATTTATCCCGCGTTAATTGATTGAATGAGTAATGATAATAATAATAATAATAATAAAAGATATGGATGTAGCGATGAGTCTAAATGGAAGCTTCGCGGAGAACTATAACACGTGTATGTTCTTTGTTTGTGGTTTAGAGCAGTTTAGTATGAGCAAAGAGACAGGCATCCTAAGTCAGCTAAACTGATTGGAAAAGCGGATAAAAGCGGGACATAAGAGTGTACGCGGTGATAGAAGGGCAGTCTTGTCGGCTGTCGCCTACCTTTTTGGGCGCAGATATCGTTAAAATACCATCAGAAGAGAGAGTCGAGGTAACGTTCATCAGGTCGTGAGACGACGGCAGGACGTATCTTCTGACGAAGCGTCTGCTGATAAAGCCGTGCTCGTCTTGCTTCTCTTCATGTTCCGCCTCGACAATAACGCTATTGCCGACTATTTTCACCTTGATTTCTTCCGGTGAGAACTGCTGTACATCCAGTATCACCTTGGGAATACAAACAAAACGGTATTAACTCCAACCTACTATTTCTAATTTACCGCATCACAACAATTTATTGAAACATAAAAACATCTCAACATGAAACACTACTATTGAAAAAAAATGAATAAATAAAATAAAATTCAAGATACAAAATTTAACACTTTTTTCCTAAAGGAAAGGCTCAAAATCAGAGAAAAATACAACTAGTCAATAAGTCGATACACGGTCTGCGATCGTAATTTAATTACTGTTTTTCTGTCAAAAATTAATAAACAACAAAAGTTAACTATCCTGCAAAGCAGATCTGAATAGGAATTGCGCGCAGTTTGCCAGTATTAGAGCATGTAAGAAGAAGGCCCAACTGGGACATAATATTCATGTGAAAGCATTACGAGGTGGATTTGTTTGCGAGATAACACAGTAAACCGTTAAGATGTAGCTCCCACGCGCACCTACTTGTGAGTATATGAGCAGTATCAGCAAGTAGGTGGTACTTTCAATGAGAAATTTAACAACTAGCACAACGCCAGCAGCACACGCGTTTAATATGAGCCGACGGTGCCGATCGCGAGCAATCGCAGCCAATAGCTTTGACGACTTTAATCATCAGCTGATAATACGTTCGAACACGAACCAGATCATCATTTAGTTAAGGCCCCGTTAAAGCTTTTTGCCACGATATAATATAACTGGCTGTGTGTCTAAAGACAAAACGATTCAAAGCTAAAAACAGAGTTTAAACAGACAAATTCTAAGTCCAGTTCGTACCTTTGTAAAACGTTTTTATCGTTGACACCTTGTAAAGCCTTTATTTTTGTATCCTAGAGAACACATCTGTGTCATAGTTAAAGACCGGCACGTCCCCCCAAAGGGGGGGCGACCCGGGCGATTCGATTCGAGCGCCCTCACTGAAAATCATCCGTACAACTTGATTCGAGAAGACTGAGTTTTAGAGATTCGCGATTATACTTTTGTATACATTGTGTACTTTTGATCGAACGATCAATGAAGAAAAAAATAGATAAATAAATAACCAAAAAAAAAAAAAAAAAAAAAAAGAATAAAAGTTTTAAAATTGTGAAAAGGAGAATAGGAGCATTCCTTCGTACAGTCGGATGTAAAACTTTACATTGAGAAAAGATTGTAAACGATCGTGAGTAGGAGAATCGAAAGAACGGTTCTTTTTTTTTCAGAGTCACTCGAGCCATCTTCCTGTGTAGGATTGTTTTTCTTAATAAGAGCAAGTAACAGCAGCGTTGTGACACACTAGTATATTTCCGGATTTCTGAATCACGGTGCCCCCTCCATCTGAGGGGGCTGAGTTAAAAATAACAATGTTTGCCAACATATAAACGACACGTACATTTGCGAGCTTTTTTAACATATACGCTCTTCCAAATACAAGATCTCTTGATGACTAGAAGAACAACAAACAGTACCCTATACCTTTTTACCATTCACTCTAAAAAATGATCGACTGGAGCAAGAAAAGTATTCTTGGACCAACCCCAATTCCGTCTTGAACTTATACCCAAGAATAAACATCCTTGGTCCAAGAAAATTGTTCTTGGGGAAAGAATTAAAGCCTTAACAAATAAAAAAGACACAAATTCTTGGTCTAAGAGAAATTAATTCTAGGATCGAAAGTCTATTGACAATTTCAAATTTCTTGCTTGAAGAAAACGATTTTTAAGAGTGTTTGCTTTTTTTATCGCCCTGAACACCGCGGCTTAGCTATTATTTGGTAGGTCTTAAGTCGTCGTGCTTAATGTCTTGCGATAACAAAAAAATATATACTTAAGCGTATGTACTTTTACACTTTGTTTCTTTTTGGTATGACGTAGATAACGTTTTTGAGTTTTTCGTTATCATACACCATACGTAATTGTTTTACTTGAATATATAATTTTAAGTATTGCTTTGATTTTTGGTAAAAAGACAAAGATCAATGTACACCATTAAATTGTAACTGCAGTTTACGTGTCAGATCAAGAATAATAAACGAGAATTAAGATTCTTTGGATGCGAACGTCCAGTACTAGTCGCAACTGTATAAGATCATAGGTTTGGTACAATTAAATCAAGATCGATAAGCAAAAAATAGTCCTACTATCATCTTTGCAAGTTACTAAGTTACATGTAAGCTTTCCAATTGTATAATATCAAAATAATACGAAGCTGAAGTTTGATGTCGATGTTGTATTGATATGCAATCTAAAATAAGCAGCACAATTTAAGATCCATCTTGAACGGTAATAACGATTTATCCAGTTTGAACTAATCAAATCTCCTCATCTACTTTTGATATACATGTTTCAAATTTGACAAAAACAATTGTAAAACCATCTCATACATCAGCACCTGATCTTTCACATCGTAGTGCAACTGTCAAGTCGAATCTTTGATCGACAAGTGATTGAAAAGTGACTGTTTTGCTAACTACATTTTTAACCGTTTGTAAATTATTGTAGTTTATTATCAAGTTGACACAAGTTTTTTAAAACCGGGGGCATCTATATAACAGATCTTAGTTAGGGACACCTAAACCAAGACCGCTCCTAGGAGCGGTCTTGGGATAGTGGTTGCTGACAAAGCGCGAGGCTTTTCACACATTTGCTGTAAATGCTTTAATTGAGATTGTGCTAAGTGTCTGTCGATACCCATTGAATTTGCTACGAAAGTTTATACATTTGTATTGAGCATTTAAAAAGAAAAAAAGGGTAGAATCCAACGTTCAACTAAGAGCAAAATACCTCTTGGCACTTTCTGAGTCCTAATAATTGTGATCTAAACGTCATCTCGCCTGAACCAAAAGCACAGCCTTGTTTGACCCTCCAAAATATAAAATTGAACTTTGCCGAGGTGAATCGAGGCAAGAAGTGATAGTACGTCCAAAGCATAGTATTATATTCATTCAAGTTTGAACAATTTTGATTGCAATTCGCGTACAGACTAAAGTTAAAAGTCTCGAGAGGGACAACGTTGGGTTCACTTGGGTCTCTTTCCAATCGTTCACTCGAGTGAATGTCGGAAAGAGACTTGAGTGGACCCCACAGGTCTAACGCTTTGTACGCAATAGCAGAACACATTAACCCTCAAATAAGCGCAGCATCACAAGATCTTATCACTTATCACTGATAATCGAGTACATCTAACCGAGGTTATCTTTCGATGAGCACTGCTGGCAGAATCAACAACAGTTATTAACTCCTCGAACGTATTTCCAAATAGAGTCTATGATGTAATTAATCGAGTGTGTAATAAAGATAAGTTTCACTTTGAATCCTCGCTTTTAAGCAGCACTAGTAGCACTCAAGTTTGAGTCTTAAATTCGGTCATTTGACATTAGCCTACGCAGTACAAATTGAGGACGCGTCGCTCTCGTTGGGGCGACACGCCCCAGATGCTGATTCACCCTAAGCCGAGCATTACTTTCAACGTGTCCTAATTGAGAAGCGGTCGGGTACCGACAGGAGCGGAAGGGCTGTTACAACAAGTTAAAATTGCAACATCTCTTTCGCTCCGAGACGCGCTCACAGTAGTTGTACACATACCTGAAACTTATCCTTGTCGGATTTAACCGTGCTTAAACCGCTGTCCCGGTTGAAGAGGCTCCTCCAAGGCCGATAGTAGGTGTCGAAATGGTGTCTCGGTTCGCGCAGGCTCCAGTCTGACAGTCGTGATATAAGATCGTCGCGGAACCAGCCTCTTCCGAAGTGCTGGTCCATCAAGCTAGAGACAGGACGGTCGAAATCGTCCCACCACTCGCGGAAACGCAACGGCACTACGGACATCTGCGGGTTATAACAAACAAACAAATTAAAAACGAGCTTGGTAAAACAACACCTCTTTGAACCTCTGGATAACTCAAACAAGTTGAACAGAATTTACGAAATCTATCCCGTCGTTAAGCTAAGAATCGTGTTTAAGATTAAACTTAGACGTTAGATTAAGATCTTCTATCTATCGCTTTGAGTCCCAATACACGTAATCACACACGATTGAGAAGAGTTCAAATTTATCCATCCAATTAATCGTTCAATGTCTAATATTTGGTACAATTAAAATTCGATTGTGAAGAGATTTGGCAAAACCAAGTACATTTGTCAAATAATAAATCAATCAATGGATAAACAATTGGTGACCCAACTACATCTAAAACCTTGATTATCATTCATCTTAATCTTAGAACGCTAATCAGCTAAAATTAAACCCCCGCGTTTATGTTAGTAATATTTAGGGTAACGTACAAGTAACGTGGTGAATTTTTAAGGTGTACCGTTAGTGTAAAGTTACGTGACATGGCCTAATCGGTGATCTTACAAGCGCACTCGTGCACTGCGTTATAACTTATCAAATTGCCGCACAAGTTTCACGAAGCTTTTGATCATTTATTTTTATATTATTTTTATCCTATTGGTCAATTTTTGTTTTGTCGTTAAATTTTCGTCTATAAAGTAAACTAGACCTCTTCTTTTTTTACTGCTTTTTTTTCATCCGTCTTGATTATTTAAAACTGTAAGAACAATTAATTTTATTTTTTAATTTGTCTATTATATTCTACGCTATTGAAATTAGATAAAGTTAAATAATACCAATAATAATATTGTACTAAAGGATACGTTGAATTAGCTAAAACGAAAGATTGGATAAGAGGGGTCGTCATTGGATGAGAGTTATAATCGAGTTAGAAGGACAAGCAGAGAGCAGGTTACACAGATCCTACTTAAGCTCCGAGTTAAAGTCAAGGGTGACGATCGTAGGTCTAGACTTAGGCGGTTAAGATTTCTAAGCTAAGGCAAACAGCTAATAACTAGACGGAAATACTTAATCGGTGTTTTGAATTGTTATCCAAGTTCAGTGTTAGATTTGAAGAAGAAGAAAGAAAAAAAAAAAAAAGGTTCTATTCTAAGAAAATAATAAGCAATGAGACAAGCTCGAATAAAAAGAAAAAACCCGCGAAACCTACGTTGTCGTGATTTGCAAACGGAGGAGCACGTTCGATACCGGTCGAAGCTTATTCGAAACTGACGTTTCCTTGGAGCGACGCGGATTATAAGCTTTGCCGCGCCGATCGCCCGTGGCCAAGAATAAGCACGAGATTCTTGGCACGCTTTACCAAAACGCTGTTTTACGAAAAGAAGCTAAGTCATCAGAATCGTAAAAGCATCTCCGGAATCGCGACGACGCGTCCATTGATTGTATTCGTTAGTTGAAAACAGTTCAGGTCAAAGTGAAACATTGAACGCGGGTGAATAAACAAATACTACTAAACAGTAAATAATCGGCTAATTAAAATCAGATTCATATTTTCTTGTAGATGTAGAGTGAATAGAAAAAAAAAAAAAAAGAAAAGAAAAATAAAGAAGATCTATCGCTTTGAAAACAACTACTAATGATACTATAATTTGAATTGAAACTTATCTCCTATTTTAAAACGCTGGCATTGATATATCTGAATATGCATATCTTATATAGTGTTATACCGCGTATGAATAATCTTGAATAATCTAGCATAGATGTTAAAAGTTTGCGTTTGACTAAAACGAGATGATGATAATAGTTGAACCACTTAAGGCATAGGTGCTTTAACGCTTGGCACGAAAATATGTATCGTGTTTGAATTTGCCAATTAAAATAAGACCTATAAAGTACAAGCCCAAGACGTTCTCTGTACAAGCTAGCCCGCTATACAATAACACGATACAATCTCAAGGACCTGAAGCAGGTGCAGATGTTGCACGTCTGCAGCATGTTCCATTTGAATCTTCTTGAACATCTACTTTAGACCTGACGGGCAAACTGGCCGAATTTAAGATGAGCCTCTTTTGCGTGCGAGAGCGATGAAGCATGTAACGTGAATTAGAGATAAATGAGAGAGTTTGTACCAATGTGTTTTAATTTCGAATGAAACATGAATGTAAACATCGGGTGTTCCATCCATCTATAATTTCCTATAACCATCCCCCTATCTTTGGTACTGGATAAAGCGAGAGCTGCTTCGTAACTTAGTAACGTCGATCTGACATTGAAAAGAGTTCTTTGTAGTCAAAAATAATAATGATAAACAAAAAAAACAAAACAAAACAATTACCACGACATTGTTGATTCGAAAATGATTCTATAATCCATATGTGTGTAGGGAGAGAATAAGAACGTAAACAATTATGCACAAGTGCAGTTTGATGTCTGATAGCGATTACAGTCAAGGGAAAGTTGAGATAGGTATGACTAACTCTGAGAAAAAGAAGATAATTATTGATGTAATCATATCGAACTTTAGACCTTTCACCGAGCATAGATTGATATTTGAAGTATAATTCATGGCTACGAACAGAAATTAAAGTTTAATGTAAGGCACGGATTATAAACGGTTGTCTTGATCGAATTGAGAGAAAACAATAAAGTAACATCTGACTCATGAATATAGAGTGGTTTTTTTTCTATTTGTTATGAATAGATGATTCCAGACCCTCCTTTTCTGAATGACATATCAAAATGACAATAAATGAAACTGATTTCAATTGTATATGTTTGTTTTCATTTTTTATACAATGCAAACTTTTTAAATTGATTGAACGATCCTGCAATGAAGAGCTCCGGATGAGGTACCTTAGTCAATTTTCAATGTTGCTTGTTTCTTGTCCTTTTTCTTTCTTTTTTTTTCAATTAACAAAACAGATTTTTCAAGCTTGGGAAGATATTTCACGATGGTGATTCATGCAAACGTAGTAAGTAAGATTAATATGTTTGTTTTTTATTCACAAAACAACATCGATGAAAAGGTAATTGGAATACAAAGCAAGTAGCGTGTAAAATCCTACGACGAAATTATATTTAACGTAATTAATTTACATAGGAAGAAAGTTGTACAAGTGAACAACTAACACGAAATGTCTCTTATTGTATATAATGATGATAGTCGCTTTCTTTTTTTTTCCTTCTTTCTTTTTTTTTTCACCTCCTTAATTATTGTTGTTACTTAAATTCTCAGATTACTGATTGAGTTCTAAACAGAATACTCGACAAATCACAGTCACGGATTTCGCCAACTCGATTGTTCATTTGATGGTTCACTTTAGCCATGCAACCTCCAGATCTTGCAAAGTTGAAATACCTTGTTCCTGCAAGCAGAAATAACAGTCTTGATTAATTTTTGTTAAATAATAATGATTTGTTGTTGTTGTTGAATAGAGGCGTAAAGTTATGACCTGGCTTGAATCTTTTGAATAACTATTTTTATAAGCTGAGTGTTTTGCTGATTCTATCACGACTTTTTCTGCAATGTATACATAGCCAAAGATAGAAACTGCGTCACTTCAAATTAGGTATCACTTTATTTTGGTTTGAGAATTCCAGTTTAAATTAAGTTTAATGATTTAACGATTGAGCTTTGCATTATTTGATATTTATGCAATTGATTGAATTTCAGATAATGTGATAAATTGATCTCAAAGTTGGTCATTATCTTAAAACAATTTCTAACTCGTTCAGTCCAATAACATTTTACCATTTTCTTTGAAATGTCTGTCTTCTGTGCATGATTATATCTGTCTTATGCTTATTACAACCTTGAATATTATCTCACGGGGTTTATTTTTGCTTGTTCGAGTCATTGTACGAAAGATATATATAAATATGAGTGTATTGAAATGTGTAATATTTTTAGATTTAGTTTTTGTAGAATTTGGCGATGAGTAATTGTCATGTTTACAATTGACATAAAAGGTAATCCAAAAGATATTTGTATTTTGTTGAAAATGAATCATATCATTTTGGGCTATGTATTTACTACTTTGTTGCAACTCAAGATTGATGTAAATCTTTTTTTGCTTAATCTGTATTTACCTAAAAGTAATTTTAAAAATGTATGAAATTCTCATTTACACACTTCTTCTAAAAAAAGTAATTCCTCAGAAAAGAAGTCTTTATAAAGTAAGTAAACCTTTTTTTAAATTAATACTCTTTCAGAATTTTATCAAGGCATACGAACTTGACGAAATGAAATAAAAATTTTACAATAAAAAATACTTACATGAAAGTCCTTCCACTTTTCGTAATTACGTTTCATGTGATTTATTACTTCTGGCAAATCAATTAACGCTGTAAAATAAAATATATAATATTTTTGCAACTTTTGTAAATACAATTTGTATTTAATGACAAATAATGAATGTTTTATAACTCTTACCATCCCAAGCCTCAAACATATCATTGATAATGTAGTCGATAAAACCAATTTGTGATTTGGGTATGGAACAAGTTGACCTGTCAAACATTGGCATAACTACAGGCATTTTCATCTTTTT
The DNA here is from genome assembly GCA_025266255.1 of Trissolcus basalis. Taxonomy (NCBI): domain Eukaryota; kingdom Metazoa; phylum Arthropoda; class Insecta; order Hymenoptera; family Scelionidae; genus Trissolcus; species Trissolcus basalis. Next base: position 3,976 of record JAAMPD010000749.1, on the reverse strand, counting down.
CTCTTCATCAGTCTGAAAACCAAAATGTTTTGATAATTTAATAGAAGAAAAATAAAAACATAACTTTAGTTGAATAATAAAGAGTTGACTAAAAATAGCATGAATTACTTGACTGAAATACTCCTCTGCTATTCTTCTAGTCCATTCAATACAATATCGCAATGGTCTGGTTGGATTTGAAACATCGGCACATTTAATCATCATACGTTTCACCAGACAAACGTTTTCTGGCAGAAGCAAAACCGTCATGTCACAATTGTTATTGCAACCCTGAAAATGTTATCATGATAGAGTAATAATGTATCCCAAGAAAGTAGCCTCAGACAAAACAAAATTTCACAACTAATAAGGAAGTATTACATATTATAAACTTTCAAAGAAAAAATTTCAATTATGCGAAAAAAATATTAAATTACTTCAGAGACAGTATCCCCTGACAGCCGTGAGCTGCACACGTTGACAAATTTCGCAAGATGTTCAAAGTGTTTGGTCATCTCCGTGGCTAAGATCATATCTATAATATTCTGTCTCATCATTTTGTATGTTTCGCGTTCCAAATTCTGCAATGAGAAATGCACAATCAGAAATAAATCTATCTAATTACATAAACACAGAGAAATGCAAAAATAAATCAGTCCAATATTACTCAATACAGAACTCGATCCATTACCTTAAAAATATTTACATTGTCATCAGATAAAGTTAACTTGAAAGTCAGCGCTGCGTGATGCGATTCCAAAACTGACAAGTCGTTATACAAAATTGCAAGTTTGCTATCAGAATTGCACAGAAATTGGCTGAAATAAAAAAGCGATCAGTTGGTAAATTATATCTTTGATGATATTTACAGAACAATAATTTAAAATAAGATAAATAAATAATAATACAATATTGCAAAAATTGTTGTGAATTACCTGGACCTGCCAGGATGGCCAATGTCATGAGTTGCAGCTGCGATCAACGCAGCTATATCGTCTAGCGGGTCTAAAATGACCGAAAGTTTTTCAGACTTCATAAATTTGGCGATCGCTTGTAAAACGTCCGCTGCGTGGGTGGAATTGTGATAACTATTTTCCTCACGGTAATTTGCCTCTATGATCGTGAGCCAGTTTTGTATGATTTTCTCACTGCAACCCAGCTTAGCCGATGCCTCGAACAGGTTCATTACAGACATTCCCAAATAAACTAATGGCCTGAAAAAGTAAAGAAACAGTTCAAAAAAGTGATCATCATTCAATAGAATAAAATTATGTGAATACACAATTTGCGTACAAACCTGTTCCCTGAAAGAACTTCAAGTTTGAAAATATCGAAATCCCATTCGAGGCATGTGTCCAACAATTCCTCAATTTCTTGCGGCCCTTTTAATCCTTTGCTTTGCCGGTTATTTTGTTGCAAAATTTTCACCGTAGAAACACGCCCAGATGAATCATTTGATGATCTGCGTGATTCCCTTCCATACTGCGGTGCCTTTGAACCCACAATAAAATATAGATTAATAAAAAAACATACCAATGAAATTAGGGTACAAATACAGAGAATATATAATCTATCCAGTCTCTCAGGTCAAATGTCATAGAAAAAAGCGTATTAATTTCAATGAACGAAGGATATAATAATTATTACCGATAATAAAGCACCAATGAGATCTGTAGTAACGGGGTCATTATTTATTTTGTTGTCATCCCTCATATACGGCACGTACAGTTCGGTAGTTTTGAGTATCTCGATTGCCTGCAAAACCAAGCAATAAAACGTTTAACGACCAGATCTAAATGAGAAAGAAACAATGATCTCATACATCTGCGTACTTTGTCAATCTGCAGGGCAACTTCCGGACTTGTAGTTTCCGTCATTGCGTTGGATAGCAAACAGATCACCTTAGTTATAGGAGCCTCTAAAGGCAGATTGTGTAGTTTAGCCACACTCGACCGTCTTTGCGCTAGAAAATAAACATTCGCACAAACAAATCATAAATTCTGTGTGATACAAATGCTCCCCCTCAAACTATAAAAAAAAGACGATACTTTATTTGCGAAAAACAGAACTATATATCTCAGATTTTTTTATAACAAATGCGTCAGAGAAAAAAATTGTTTATCAATATCTACAATACCGATTCATCAAAGTGACACGATTTATATTCGAAAGAAAATATTCAATTTGCTAAAAAGAATCGCAAAAAATACCCTGCACTTTGGCTGCTTGTGAAACACTGATGTGCCAATAAATTATTTTTATTTCAATGGATGAACAAAAAACAAACGTGAAAAATAAATAAAAAGTGCCCGACTAGAAATAAGTCTATGGAATGGAAAAATATTATTACTGTCGCTCCCAGTAGATCTGACGTCAAAAGAAACCCTTCGCAATGAATGCATGCTCCCTCTGGGGTGCTGTTGTAATCCTGAATTAACACTCGCCATCACGCTCATGTTTTCCAGTAAATAAGTCGTGTCGTGGATGTAAATATAATGAGTCGGTTTTCTGTGAAATAAAATTCAACATTATTCAATGTTTTTTTTAAATATAAATATCATTTATGTATATTTTTTTAATTCAAGAATACAGATAATAAAACAAAATGAAAGAGTAGAATCAAGAAAAATGAAACTCACTTGCCATAAGCAGAGAAAGGTACAATTCTGCAATTGATAGTGATGATCTCACACGTTTTTCTCTTGCAATTCATGTTGCCTTCAAACTCGCGGCCCCTCTGCAATTGCTGATCCATCAGCGCAAAATTCTCACAAGAAATAACTTCTGACAAATTTTTTCCAATCAGCTCATCAAGCTTGTAGCCGAGCAATTTTTCGCTCACTTTATTGCCAAACTGTGAACAAATATGTTGTCTTAATATTGTGACCGTTGATTAAAAACTAAAGCCGCTTTTATTTTTTGAACAATCAAAATTAATTGATGCGATTCATTTGAGGCAAAAATTTTGATTGAAATAATTAAGATTACCATGACTATGTGTTCAGAATCAGTTACATGGACCATATCCCTGCAACGATCAACTGCCAAACATAAAGCATGTGCAGCAGCTAATTGCGCCTTCGGCTTGACCTCGCTTGCATAAATTCCAACAAGTTCGTTGACCAAAATTTCTTCATGAGAACTTTCTATCAGAACCTTAACGAAATTTCATATTAAGCTTTGCGACAAAAATTTATTAAAATTGTGGTATAAACATTTTAATGGTATCAAATTGTACAATTACCCGATTGAATCCGACTTCCAAAAGTTCAAAAGCAACCGCCTCAGAATTGTCTCCTGACATCAAGTATCTGAAAATAAAAAAAAGCAGTTATCGATAAAGCAATAAAAAAGTGTGAGTTTATCAAAGCATTTCATATTTATCAAGTCTGTGTTTTTACTCACGATTTTTTAACAAATGCTACAATCACTGAACTGTGATGATAATTGCAATTTCGTAGCGACCTGCGTTAATGAAAAATACGTTTTAGCATTGAGTGTCCATGTTTTCGTTGCAAACAAGTTTTTTTTATTCGTTTAAAAAAAGCTATTATTTGACCTGCATATTTCATCGGCTTCTTGCGCCTGAGATCCTCTGTGATCAACAATAACCAAATCGTGGTAATGAGTCTGAAAAATCTCCAGTGCTTTTGTGGCTGAAGATGCCACGGTCACGTGCCAGTTCAGTCTCCGTATAATGGATGATATATTTTCCGACTGAACGTCATCTCGGATGAAAATCAGTAATACCTGTAAAATACATTTTTTTTTATTACAAAGTGCAAGCAGAATAATTATTTCGATGAATGTATATATTTATAAATGTATATATGTTTATATGTATTTATGTATATATGTTTCACAAATGATTATACACGGAAAGAAATAACCCACTAAATTTTACTGTGAATCCTAGTAAACTTGTGACCGAATCGTATTTGATGATAATAAATCAAATTCCAATGAAAAAGAACGATTTTTAGTTCAAAAAATACTC
>JAAMPD010000748.1:0-37820 GCA_025266255.1 Trissolcus basalis | reverse complement strand
TTTTGAATTTGTAAACGAAAAATTGTGATTTTACATTCTGAAAGCTTAAATCCACAAATTCAAATTGTAATTGTTACATAGTGAAATAACAAATTTACATACTGCAATTGTTATTTCACAGTTTGCAATTCGAATTTTACAATAAGCAGACGTAAATTCACATGTTATAATGTGTAATTGTAATTGTACAATTGTAATTTTTATGTTGTTTCAATTTTACAATATACAATTGCAATTTTAACTATAATTTTTCAATTACATATTCCAATTGTAATTTTTACATGCACATTTTTAAATTCACATCTTTCAATTTATATTTACAATTACAAGTCCCTAGTAAAAAGGATCTTGACCATATATAAAACATATATTGACAATATATTATTTTCGAAATCATGTATTATCCATATATTATCAATATATTAATTGTTTCTAAAATATGCTATCATATATTTGATGTATGAAAAATATTTAAATTAAATGATCAATATATTGGCCAATACATGAAAGTATATTGACAATCTATTGTCAATATATGATTTGCTGAAAATAATATATCGTCAATATACCGATAATATATTGATAATATATGGGCAATATATGATTCTTTTTACTAGGACCGTACATTCTCCAACTGCAATGCTATAAATTTTATAAATTTCCTCAATTTGTAATTGTAATTTTACACTTTCACATCTTTTGAACCAACATATTTGGCCGCAATTAATGGACGCAACATTTCAAATATAAGACTTCTTTTTTAGATGATAAATCGGCCGACCTAAAATAGTGTGCACAACTACCTCATCAATATCAATATTTTGGACCAAATAAGTCGACGCAATCAAGCCCCTAATGGACCCGAGCATCGACTTCTTTTTCAGTCCGCTCTTGATCGACGCGGCCGCACTTTTCCTTCCCAGGCCGAGTCGCTCCTCCTCATCGACGCACAGCCTGTCCAGGCTGATGGACGTAGGTGGCGCCAGCGTCGAGCTGCAATTATCATTCAAAATGTCATCCGAACTGATGGTCTTTTTGCCCATCCTGGTAGACAGCCTCGACAGGGTGACTTGGCCCCGATCCGCGCCAACGTACACCGACGAGAGTCCGAATTCCTCCACCTGGGTCAGCGATCCGACCTCGCGCGCTCTCGCCTTGGTCAGGTCATAGGAGGCGCGACTTCCCACAGCCGGCTCGTGCAGCCTCGCCGTTGGATTTTGTAATTTTGCGTGTTTCGCCACCACTTCGTTCAGTTTGATCTTTTCCTCTTTCAACCAACTGCGAACTCGGCTCCACGCTCGACCAATCCGGCGCTTCTGCGCGCGCAACCGGTGGTAACTATCGCGCATGCGCACTTCTGATAAATCTGCAAATTTCAACAAAAATTCCCGTTTTCACACACATTTCAAATTTCTAAATTGCTTTTTCAGTGTAAATTAAATATATATAAATATTAATATATTAATATATTATATGTTATATAATAGGATATAATATGTAATATATAATAAAATATAATAATAAATAATAAAAACATAAATATAGATATTTAAGTTTATATATGGAATGTACCCTAGAGAAAAGGATCATATATTGTCCATACATAAAACATATATTGACCATATATTGACAATATATGAACAATATATTGAACATACATAGACAATATATTGCCAATATACAGTCCATATATGAAAAATATTAAAAAATATATGGTCAATATATTATCAATATATTGTTAGTCTATTGATAATATATGGACAATATATGATCTTTTTTACTAGGGTATTATATAAAGAAGTGGAATTACATATATTTATTTCTTTTTATTTGATTTTAATATGTGTTTTTTATTGTTACCTATTTTTGATTTTGTATCATGATTATCAGTGAGTTCTCCATTGGTGATTGCAGATTCGGAGAAACTGGTTGTCAAAGTGGTAACCGATATTTCGTTACCAACTTCGTTATTATCCGGGCACGTTACTTCATAAAGATCCTCGACAGATGTTTGCCTGGAGAAACAATTTGAAACTAACTATCCTCGCACAAAGTGAACTCGAAAGGTAAACAAACATGCCACAAAACTCGACGTGCACGAAAGGAGAAAAAAAAATGGTAAAAGAAAAGGAAATGGAACGATACAAAGACGCACATGAAAAACAGCGACCCGTAAGAGCCCTGTTTGTTCAACACTGAAACGTGAATCTGAATCAAACGTTCTTTGATGACTATAAATACGCCGCTCAGATTTCCTCAATTAAAAATCTTGTGACTCACACGGATGCGAACGCTTGAATGCCGTTGTCCAACGATTATAATTGCTTTCAATCGTTTTTTAATGATTTTATAAAAATAATTTTTTCGAGGTATATTTTAGAGTAGTTCTAATTGGATCTTGTCGGTGTCTCGTTAGTTTAAGTGGTGATAACATGAGAACCATCACTTTTCTCATCTCAATATGATAATTTAAAGTTCAAATATAAAATGTAAATTTTTTTGTGTAAATTATGACTGTTGTAAATTGTGATTTCATGTTATGAAAATGAATGTTTTATACATTTGTAACTTTTGTAAATGGAGATAAAAACTACTTGTAAATGTATTTTCTGAATATGTAATTGTAATTTTACATTTTGAAATTGTAATTTTATATAATTCAACTGTGATTTTAATAATTCTAATTTGTTGTTGTAATTCAATATGCAATTGTAATTTTACAGTTTCCAGTTCTAATTTTACACAACCTAACTTAAAACTTGTAAATTTACATTTTCAAAACATAATTTACATTCAAAATGTACTTTTACATCTTTCACAAGTGATATGCCATTTGAAATTCTCCTTAAACTAATTATTCATGTAATTCAAATTGTTCAACTATTTTAAATTGTGACTGCAATGTTGAATGATAATTTCTCAATTTACAATTGTAAATTTACATTATTCAATTGTAATTTTACATTTTCTAATTCTACATTATACAATTATAATATTAAAAATGAATACAATATCAAACTTTGTTATTTTTCAATTTAAATTGTAACTTTATATTTACTCTTTGCAAATGTAATTTTACAAGTTCCAAATTTGTAATTTGACATCTAACCGTTTTTACTTTTACTTCTACTACACTTTTTTGACACGATAATTTTACAACGAGATGAGAAAAATTGGACGATCGTAGTTGGCGATAAAAGGAATTGAAAACGGCAATATGTTTCATCAAGGACAATTAAAACATCAAGCATGAAATTCCGGTTTAATGATTGACTGTCGGACAACACCTGTCTTGTTCGCAGAGCTCGCTGGCTGGTCTGGAAGGACTCTTGGGCACGTCGTAAACTTGATCTTTGCCATTCTCCGGCTGTCGCTCCCCGCCGGCGTTGCTGATGAAACTAAAAGTGATTCTCGGTATCCCGTTCTCATCCGTTAGCACGCTGCTCTTTGCGGTCAGCTCGACGCTGATGCTGTGCCTCTTTTTCACAACTTTTTGCTCCTCGATTGCGTTCTGATAAAACGTCTCGTACTCCTGCTCGTTCTCACCATTCATCCTTGCCATCTTTTCCTCGCCCTCGTGGAAACTCCGGTTGTGCACTATCGTCGGTGGGGGGTTATCGTACCAGGTGCTGTTGCCCCCTAGGGAATTCCGCGGCGAACGCAACAGCGACCAGCCTTTTCTCACTTCGTTCATACTTTATCATATTTCACCCACGATTCTAGATAGACAAATTCATCATTCATTTATAAACAAACATTTATATTGAAATTCGAATTAAAATAAATGAAATGATTGATTCAGAAATTGTTTTCAAAAATAAATTTCAGTGACTTTTTTAATTAATAATATATTTTTATTTATAAACAAACATTTATACTGAAATTCGGATTGAAATAAATGAAATGATTGATTCAGAAATTGTTTTCAACAATAAGTTTCAGTGACTTTTTTAATTGATATTTTTTATTTATAAACAAATATTTGTATTGAAATTCGGATTGAAATAAATGAAACGATTAATTTAAAAATTGTTTTCAAAAATTAGTTTCAATGACATTTTTAATTAATGATATTTTTCTTTATAAACAAACATTTAATATAGTAAAATTGAAATTGAATTTTGTTGTTTTTTTTTTTTGTAAAAATGAGTTCTAGTGACTTTTTTTAAGTAAATTTTGTACGTTCACCTTTGAATTATTTAATTAAGAATTTTAAATAAATTGTTTAAATAAATATTAGGTTGACAAACTAGTTTTTAATTAATTTCCAAGGTACATTTCTGGTGACCTTCTAGTGACTTTTAATCGGTCATTAGAAAGCAAAATTTTATGTTGTAAATGTTTATCAACTTGAATGTTGTGAATTTTCATGTTGTTTAATTTTTTATTTCAAGTTGGCATGTTCCATTTTGTATCATTATTTTTTACATCTGAAATTGTAACTTTACATTTTGAGTTGTAATTACAATATGTATCTTTACATTTTCTAATTGTTTTTACATTCTAAACCAAAATTTTAATTCATATTTTGAATTTAAACTTCAAATTTTATATTTAAAGTTGTAATTTTATATTTTTTCATTTCAACGATCATAAATTTGTACAAACTCAAGTCGATTCCTATTCATGGAAATTATTGAAATTCATTCGATTAGATAACTCGGGAAATAAATGTTTTCATCGACCAACAAAAAGTCATTATTTTCTATTAATTTTGTCTCCTTTCCTTTGACATCATTTTACGTTTTTTTTTACAAAACTCTTTCATCTGAAAAGGAAGACCCGAAACCCTACACGTTCCCCGAAATTTGAATCAACCAAGAGTTGTAACATCAAACGGAATAACAGTTAACTCTTTTTGGAGCACGAAAAAAAAAACAAAACAAAACAAAACAAAACATGAAATAGTCATACAGAGGAGGCGTGAAATAAAAGGAGCGAATTTGAAAAGCAAAGATGTGCCAAAGAGTGCACCTGAATATAAAAAATCAACAAAAAGAGTCGCGTTCGTCGGTGTTCTCGTTTCTCGTGGCGGTGCAACGCGATTCGCAGGTGTTTTCTGTGACGTCGCACTGAATGATAACGCGACTATTAAGCAACGCGCACGTGAACGCAATGACAACTCTCAGGTTACGTAAACCGAGCCAATATTTGCCCTAGCCGAATCCCAATCCAAACATGTAAACATTCGATAGGCCCCATGTTTCTTCGATTTCGTGATTTGGAAATTTTGTTATTTTTTTCCTTTCCTTTTTCCCAGTCCCATTTTCAAGTTTACTTTTTTACTTACAATTTTTTATTTCAAGTTTTAGTAACTTTAATATTCTAATTTCAATTCTCCAATTTCAGTTTTTTAAATTAAATTTAAATTTTTTGATTGTTAATTTTTTAAATTTCAGTTTTTTAAATTTAAATTTCAATTTTTTAATTGTTAATTTTTTAAATTTCAGTTTCTTGAATTTAAATTTAAATTTTTAATTGTTAATTTTTTTGATTTCAGTTTTTTGAATTTCAATTTCAATTTTTTGAATTTTTTGTATTTTTAATTTTTGTATATTCAATTTCAATTTTTTAATTATTTTAATTTAGATTTGTTAGAAGATAAAATTTGGTTTGTTTTTAGTTTTACATAAATGAATTTTACAAATTGCACATTTTTCTTCGCACTGAAAAACCGGCACGGGAGATAAAATCAGAACCTTTTTTTTTATGATGGAAGAATGGAAAATAAAAATGTAAAAATTGTAACGTGTATATCGGATCACTGCTGGTTGTGCACTGTTAGATAGAAGCGCGTGTAGATCCGCGTCGGGTCGCGACGCGCACTGTTACACAACCGTCGCGATTCGCGTGTGGAAAAAGGCGGCCTGCAAGAATTGGGCAAGTTACGTGATCGGTGTGCTCGCGCGGTCCAGAATTATGTGGATCTGCAGAACGGCGCGCGCGGCACACTCTCGCGCACTGATTGATTTCAATTTCAATAGCACAACCCAGTCGGTCGGACTGTGCTCGCGCTTTGTTGCAACTTGGCGTTACACGCGAAACAAATGCACGTTTTCATTGCATTCTTGAACTTTATCACGATTTCTGTGACAGCGAAATCACTTGTTTTGCCAGTCGGTGTCAGCTTTTTTGTCGCTTTTTTTGTTGTCTTTTTGTCTTTTTGTGTTGTTTTTTTTTCATTTTAGATCTGCTGTTCGTATATCGTTTGTTAACTTCTTTCTGTTGTTACAAAATCGAGTTAACATTATTTTACATTTTACAATTGTAATTTTGTTTTGCATATTGTGGATTTCGATGTTGTGGTTTTTAATTTGTTGTCTTGGTTTTATTTTGGATGACATATTGTTGTGATTTGTATTTGTAAATTTATATTTTGAAATTTTAATTTTATATTTTGCAACTTTAATTTTACATTTGAAATTGCGATTGTAAATTTACATTGTTTGAAATGTAATTTTATACTTCTCCGTGTAATTTTACATGATTTATTTTCATTCATAATGTTATTTTACATTGATTAATTTTCATTTTTGAATTGTAATAATTGTACTTTTACATTTTGCAATTTCAATTTTTTATTTATTCAATAAATTTTACAAGTCATCATTTTGATTTTTCATTTTTTTATTGTACTTTCACATTGTTCATTTTCAATTTTACATTTTACTAATGTAATTTAACATTCACACCTTTAATTTTAAATTCCAAGAATTATTTTTTCAAAATTAGCATTTGTGAATTTACTCCTTCAATTTTTCTACTAAACAAATATAAAATTTACTATTTTTCAGATACAATTTTATTTTTCACATGTAATTTTACGTGATTTCATAGCAACTTCAAATTTCGCAACTTAAATTTGACATTTCAAACTGAATTCCTTCAGTTCGCATTTATAAACTCACATTTCGATTTTATAATTTTACATTAAGCAAATGTAATAATGTATTCATCTTTCTTCAAATGTATTCAAATTTTTTCCATATACTTTCAAATAATTCGTTATTATTCAATTTTACGTATTTGAATTCTCATTTTACAAATTGTCATTTTATAAATTCACATTCTGATCTAGCAAATGTAGGTATTAATTTTAATTGTATTATTCCAATTTTTCCATTTCAATTTCAAATCAAAAATAACTAATTTATCTGTGGAAATTAATTGCCTCCAGTAACAAGGATCATATATTGTCGATATCCCTAGTAAAAAAGAAAATATAATGACAATATATTGGGCATATATCAGCCATATTATGGGAATATAATGTTACGAAAACCATATATGAATCATATATGATGATTATAATGGCAATATATTGTCAATATAATAATAATATAATGGCCATACAGAAAACGTATATTGCCATTATAATGTTTAATATAATGAAATTATTTGAATTTTCAAATTTTAGCTATACGTATAAATTACCATATATGACAATATATAAGCCTCATATATTGGCCATATACGTTTTCTATATGCTCATTATATTGATCATATATTGCCCGTATATTGCTCAAATATATTGTTAATATATTGTCATTATATTTTCCTTTTTACTAGGGATATTATCAATATATTCACAATACATCATCATACATTAATAAAATATATTATTTTCAGCAAATCATATATTGACAATCGATTGTCAATATACTTTCATATATTGATAATATATAGTCAATATATAATTTTGGAAATAATATATTGTCAATATATGTTTTATATATGATCGATATATGATCCTTTTTACTAGAGATGTTTTTATATATATTCGATTTTTTATTTTTTATTTTTTTTCAATCTGATTATCAGGAGTGCAAAATGGTATAGTTACAGTGACCTAAAAAGTGTAAATACCCGCACCCCACAAGCAGGTCCGTTGATCGTCAGGTGTCAAAGTCCTCTCGCTCTCGTTGGCACGCGTTTTACCCTGTCCGCGTGGAGCCTGAGGCGCATCGATTACGGATCGTCGGTTCTTGTGGGAGCGCGCGGCTAATCACTTGCACGGCGCTTTTCATTGGCCTTTGCCATCCGGCGCGGAAAAACCTCACGATCCCTATCGTCCCGCTCGTTATTACATTTTCGGTGATACACGATAATCACTATAAATACACCCGGCCACTTTTACGCCCGACTTTGTAATACTCACACGCCACGGATTTTCTCTGTCCCTATCTCGCCATGTTATGCAATTAATGACTTTTTGTCGGCAGGCCTCTTTACACATAATAGCTGATAGCTCCGAAGAACAATCAATTGTCTTCGACCTTTTTTCTTTTCTTTTTCTTTTCTTCGTCTACGTGAGAATACAAAATTCAACATGTGAAAACGGAAAGGATAGAAATTTTTTTTATTCACTTTTTCCAACGCTCTAATAACATTCACCATATAAAAAAAAAACACGTTTCTTTCGCAGACACGCGAATTTTTTTTATGCCTAAAAATACTTTTATGTTTATAAATATTTTTATGTTTACAATTGTTTTTTTTTTGTTGTTTACAATTTTTTTATGCTTTTTTTGTTTCGTCGTTGCATTTTCGCGAGTTTCATTTTTGTATACGAACGGTTTTTGTCCGACATTTCGAAACAACGAAATGCAATCAATATTTTTTGCCAATCGAATGAGAAATCACGTTCGCTTTTACATTCGAAGAGTAGTCAGAAGTAGTTTTGCATTAATTAGAAACTAAAATTTGCAACTGGTGTTGAAATAATTTTATGCAAACTTTATCGGTCCCGACAAATCGTATATGTCGCGCGAAACAAGCCAACTTTTCTTTCGATAATTCTTCATGTTTCATGTATTTTATTCAGAATACATTTTTTTTTTCGTTAACCGAATGTATTGTTAATGCTCCCTAGTGCATTTTCATGTTTCCCATTCAAGTTGTTCAAACGATGAATTAAAAGTCACTTAAAATCAACCCTTAAAAAAGTCACTAGAAAATGTGCATGAATTAAAACTTGTTCGAAACTAAAATTTTGTTTTCTATCCAATTTGAAATTTTGTTTTGTTGAGAAAAAATAGTCATGAAAGTTAATGACTGGAATGAGAGATAATTGAAAATCTAGACATGTAACTTTCAATTTTCTTTCATAATAACTTGCCTCTCAAAAGAAGTCTAACATTTTGCAGGTAGAATCCAAGTTGTGGAGATCGAGGAAGAATAAATCACTGAACGGAAACTGGTCACAGAACCGAGTCAAAAGAAGAGTGCATACATGAAGGGTGATGGTTTTGAACTAGTCGGTTAGCGGCGACTTCAACGACTGACGCGATCTCTTTTTGCAGCGACCGTTCCGAGCGGACGGATCGATTCGCGTGTCATTTTCGATATATCAAAGTAGGTTGTTTTGCGGTTGACAAGACGCGGCTCGGCTATGCAGACGCACTGCGTCCGTGCGCTCGAACAGCAGCCCGAAAACATAGGAATCCCGCGCCTAGGCGGGGGGCTCTATTGCTCCGTATATTTAGCCACCACACGCGTTATTTATTCGTGTGTCTCAAATGGTTACGTTTGCCGACACGAAAATACAACGAGGCATTTAAAAAAACGACCGCTATGCACGATACTTGTTTACGTTTTCGATTCTTTTTCAAAACGGGATTCGTGATCGAGATATCGATATTTTTTTATTCATTTTTTTATTTCGAGTTGTTACGATTTTCGATACGGTTGAAAAATTTTGAGATTTATCGATGTTTTGAAAGATTGGAAAGTCGAAATTTATCGATGTTTCGATATATCTCGAAGTGTCAATAGTTGTTGTATTTTTTGAGTTAGTAATTTTTTTGGTATCTCGAAGTATGAATGTTTCGAATTGTATTGAGATATATCGAATTGATATCGATTTATATCGAAGTATGGATAGTTCGAGATATATCGAAATGTTCATTTTTTGAGATTTTTCCAAATCAATTCGATATATCTTGAATTATTCATACTTCGAGTAAATTGAAAATCGATACCTCGATAGATATCGATGGCAATTCGATATATCACAAAATATCTCGAAATATAGATGATTCAAGATGTATCAAAATATCGACATTTGGAAATTCATATAGATATCAATACCGATTCGATAAATCTTGAATTATTGATACTTCAATTAAACCGAAAATCGATACCTCGATAAATATCGATGGCAATTCGATATATTGCCAAATATATAGAAATATGGATGATACAAGATGTATCAAAATATCGATATTTTGAAATTTATATAAATATCAATAACAATTTGATAAATCTCGAATTATCGATACTTCGACTACATACAAATTCGATATCTCGATAGATATCGATGTCAGCTCGATATATCTCGAAATTCCCTAAGATACAAGAACTATGAAACAAACAAAAATCGATATTTCGATACATCGACAAATATCGCGAAATTTGAAATATATCGAACTATCGATATTTCTCACATCCTTTCGATACATCTCGAAATATCAAAATTGTTCATCTTCTTTTTTTTGATATATTTTTTGATATATTGATTTTTTGATATATCGATAATTCGAAATATCGAAATTTCGATATATCTCGAAACACCTATGTATCTCGATAGAAAATGACTTAGATTTGAATTTCGTTCGATTTCAAAGATCACAAGAGAAAAATCGAAGCATAAAATTAACGATATGATTGTAAAGTGACTGGCAATCGTAATTCCAAAAAAGAAATGCAAATGAGCGATTTGTTCACAATGACATTGGCACACTTCGAAAAAGGAAAACTTAATTTCCTAGTAAGTCATCCAGTCCAGAATGAAAGTGCGCGGATTTTGTTTTGAACTCTCGCCTATTTGTGGAAACTCAATTTTGACATCAGATGTATAGGTATACACACAGAACTATATTTACTAAAGCGAAACATTGTCATATTCGTGTTTCGTGTCATTATCCTATACGCAGCCCAGTGAAAGTCAAACTCGCAGCGTTACAAATTCAACTGTTCGCACTTCCGTTCATCGACTGATTTACAGATTTTATTTCCACAAAATCGTAAAGTTCATTTTTTTGCATTTTTTAACTTTTCTATTTAGAGAAACTATAACAAAAACTAAAACATTCAGAAATGTACAAAAATATATATGAAAATACATCAAAATATATGTTGCAGAATTATAAAATAATTGCATACAAAGATATATATAAATATATATAAAAATATATGTTGCGTATATAGTTGAAAAAAATTGTAGTTTTCTTTTTGATGAAACTAAAACTTTCAGAAATGTACAAAAATATATATGAAAATATATAAAAATGTATGTTGCAGAATAAAAAATATTGCATACAAAGATATATATATAAATATATATAAAAATGTATGTTGCATATATAGTTGAAAAAAATTGTATTTTTTTTTTTTTTGTATAAAACTAAAAACTTTCAGAAATACAAAAAATATATATGAAAATAATATAAAAATATATGTTGCAGAATTAACAAAAATTGCATACAAAGAATATATATAATAATATATGTTGCAGAGTTGAAAAAAAGTTGTTTTCTTTTCGGTATAAAAATGTCATTCCCCTTAATTTTATTGTTTCTTATTGATTGTTAAAAGAGAGGATGAAACAAGGCGGTTTGGCCTTTACGTTTTAGAAAACAGCGGCGGTCCCCATTCGGAGCGGAAAACCGCGCGATCTCGGAGGTCGTGGCTTTTAAACTGTGCCAGGTAGCTGAAACGTGATCGTCGTAAATCAGCGCGCGCTGTAGGAAACATTAAATCATAACACAGCCCCAGATTGCGCTTACAATCTTCAGCTGCGCGTTCGACCGGCACGCAATTTGTCGAACCTTTATTTATTGTATCCGTGCAAAAACATCACGTTCAGTCACAACTCAGACCGGTAATCCTACAGTTTAGGTTAACTAAAACAGCATGTTTCTAAATTTTGCAATTTATTTCCCCATGTTTATTTCGGTTTTTATCTGCTCTTTTTTTTTCATTTTTCATTATTGCATATACGCTTGCATATATAACAGTATAAAAAGAATTACAAAAAAAAAAATTGTTTAATCACGTATAGAATTTTATTTGCTGATCATCTAACAATCATTTGAACGAAAGTTCAAAACAAGCCTCGATTGTTTTGTTATTAACGTGTTTGTATTTTTCTGTCTACTCGACATTCACACGCTGGTTCCCTCATTAATATTAATTTCTGAAACGTTTTTACAAGTTTAAATAAAAAATGTCAAGTAAAATGTCAAGTTGAAAATTTGTGAACTTGTGTTCATAAATATTAAATGAAAAACAGGAAGTCACGTCTTGACACTGTCCCAATTGATAGAAATCTGCGTGAAAGTGGTAACCTGTTAGAAAAGCCAAATTCTGCCTCATTACCGGCCTCGCTGAGGGACTTTGGGAATTCGCGATCGTGACTTTCTTGCAAGGGGGACATACGCGCATAATTGGTTAGAATTTCTTGTCTCAATTATAACTTGACAATTTTCAAATCGCTTTAAAAAACTCACGTTTTTTTGTGTCTCTCGTTCTCACAAGTGCAGTTGTGTCTCGCAACATTTCACTGCGACCGTTCAACTCGTAGAAACTTACTGAAGCTTTTTATTTTGTATTTCGATATATCTCGAAAAACTGATAATTCGAGATAAGTCAACAAAAATTGAAAAATCAAGTTTTATTAAAATTAAAATAGTTCGATTCATATTCAAATATCGTTTTTTATCCGATATATCTCACAATAAGATATATATATAACAATAAAACGAGATATATCGATAATTCGATATATCTCGAAGTATCAATTATTCGATATTTATTGGTATTTCAACATTAATTTGTCTCGAAATATAAGGATTTAAATTAATATCGAAAAATCGATAATTATCGATATATCTCGAAATATCGACGATTCGAGATTTATCGTTACTCCAATAATAATTCGGTAATTTTGTTTCGAAATATCGATTATTCGATTTATATCGAGATATCGATAATTCGATCTATATCGACAATTTTATATATCTCAACATATCGATATATCTCGAAATATCGACGATTCGAGATTTATCGTTACTCCAATTATAATTCGGTAATTTTGTTTCGAAATATCGACTATTCGATTTATATCGAGATATCGATAATCCGATCTATATTGACAATTTTATGTCTCAACATATCAATATATCTCGAATCGTCGATATTTCGAGAAATATCGATATGCCAATGATAATTCAGTAACTTCATTTTGAAATATCGATTATTCGATTTATATCGAAATATCGTTATTGATTCGATATATCTCGAAATTTCGATAAATCATTGAATTTCAAAATATCGATAAACCGATTCACTTCGAAATATACCCATAATTGGTTAGAAAATCTTGTCTCAATTATATATCTTGACAATTTCCAAATGACTTCAAAAAACAAAAATTTTTTGTTTCTTTCGTTCTCACAAGTGCATTTGTGTCTCGCAACATTGCACTGCGATCGTTCAACTCATAGAAACAGTCGGGTTGAAAGAGGGGGAAGAAAAAAAAATCCGAACTTTACAACTGAATGCACCGCCATTGAGGAAACACGTGCATTTGTTTTGCACGGAACAATGCGAGTTTGAAATGTTTTTCGCCGCGCTGAGATGTATCAGTATTCGTCTCTGTACGCTCGCTGGAATTAACAGCTAATTGATAGGCAAGATTAAATGAACCGAACGCGGATTCCCGCGGTGAAAGTCAAAACTTAAAAGTTAATGACACCACGCGATCACTGAAAGTGAATTAGTCGGCACGCACACACGTCCAAAGAGCTTATCAGCAATCGACATACGGCGATAATTGTCTTTTTGCATCGATAATCATTGGACCTCGGTGTCGTCAACGGGAGTCAATTTTTTTTAAAGGAAAACGCACTTTAGAGATAAAGATAAAAGGTTTTTTTTTTTGTAACCGTTTTAGTAATTTTCATATTTTCTTCAATATCAATAATTTATTCTTGTTTTTCATATTATGTTATATTTTATATTTCCAGAAATCTTGAATTATCGATATTTAATGATATATCGAGTAATGATCGATATACCGAATTTGAAATATATCAAAATTTTGATATATATTCAAAAATAGAAACATCAATTCGATACACTTTTTAATTCATTAAAATTTTCAATATCGATGATATATCGATATATTAATGTTTCGACATTTTTAATATCAATTCAATATATTTAGAAATGTCCAAACTGCCCCTCACGGATGGAAATATATCTGCCAAAATGTATTCTATTTTATATTTTATAAATTTATATAATGGAATTTATCAAAAAATATATATTATATTATATTTTATTATTATAATACTTTTTTATTTAAAAATATCATACTTATTGCCGGAATATATTTTCTACACGAGAAATATATTTCGTTTATATTTAAAAAATATATTTTCATCCTTATCGAAATAATATTTCGATATATATCAGTATAAGATCAATATATTTTGATATTTCACGTGGTAAATATACTATGAATATAATTAAATTTCGATGTATCGAAAAAATGTTTAAAAAATATTAAAAATTTAGCATTTATTTCATTTTTTACATAAATTTTGATTTATTACGAAATATCAATAATCTAATTATATGAAAAGAAGTATGAAATTATTATACATTGAAAAATTTTATTTTTGTGTTACATCGTAACATTTTTAACAATGAAAAACGCAGTTGTAAAGTAAGATAAAGTTTTCCACTGTCCCAGTTATTGAAAAAAAAAAATGTTTCCAATTCCTCATTTAGTTTCAACTGCAAAATTGTACGTCTCGGTTTGTTGAATTATAAATAACAATTCACAATCGAATTTCAATGAAAAGGAAAATTAAACCGATTGTCTGATGACAATTTATTAGAATCAAAACTTTCTCTGAGACAATTTCTATACTTTTTCCATTTCCGAGATTTCCTGCCGAGGCGAAACATTATTATTCAACTGGTTAAATTGTAATGTTTAATTTAAATTTTTTTCATTGTATCATTGAATTTGTTAAGGGGGGAAGAAAAAAGAGAAGGGGAAAAAAGGAAATTGTAAATTGCAGCCGGTCATTGGCCATGAGTCAGAGAAGATGAAGTCGGCGAGTAAAACTTGATGCTCTAATTTGTGTTTCAAGATGGGAAGCCTCAGAACAACAGGTCAATGAAACGCGAGAAGCGGATGAAAGAAAAAAAGGGAAAGAAACCCAGGAAGTAAATTGCAACGCGACACACTTCGTCAGCTGGAAACCTGTCGAATCGTGCTTACTATTCAGTGTTATTAATCTGTGAAATGCTGACGCCGAGATGCCTCTCTGCAGAATTGAGGCTGAAAAATACAATAATGACAAAGCGCTGATATTTGTTTCACGCCGAGGCAGAAAACTAACATTAAATGCAAATCCGAACTGAAAAATGATGTTATTGCGAAACCATTTTTTCAAAGGAATTTTAAACGTTTGCGTTTTTTTCGTATTTTATTATAGTTTGAAATATCGATAATTCGTAATATATCGAAAAATCGAAAACTCTAAATTTATTGAAATATCGATAATTTCATATATATCTATAGATCTAAAATTCGATTTATATCGAAATATCATTATTGATTCGATATATCTCAAAATGTCAATAATTTTATATATCTTGTGATATCGAAAATTCTACGTTTATCAAAAAATTGTTATGGATTCGAATAAATTAAAACAATCGTTAATTTTATATATCTCGAAATATATTTAATTCGATTTATATCGAATTATCGTTATTGATTCGATATATCTCGAAATGTCAATAATTTTATATACCTCGAAATATTGAAAATTCGTTTTATATCGAAATATCATTATTGATTCGATATATTTCAAAATATCGATACTTTTATATATCTCGTGATATCAAAATTCGATTTACATTGTAATATCGTTATTAATTCGATATATCTCGAAATATCAATAATTTCATACATCTCGAGATATCAAAAATTCGATTCAAATGTAAATGAATTTCAAAACCAAATTTCCAAGAATGATTCAACACCCAAGATGGAAATGAAAAATGAAAAATATAAGCCGAGAGGAAATGAGAGATAAGAGGAAGAGAACGTGAAAAAGGGGATCAGATATGATGAGAAAAGTATATTAAGCTTCCGAAACAAGAGGAGTGGCTGCAATCATATTCCCATAGTTGTTACATAATGTGATAAGAATCGTGTTGCTAAACATTTTTGTTGACCAAGTAGCATACAATGCAGCTCTTTTCGTCATATGCAGCTGAGTTATATCACCGAGCTCGTGATTGGATATGCCAACAGGGGAAATGAAAAGACACATTTTTTCGATCTATCGGGAACATGGAACTGAAAGTAGGAAGATAATAAATGTAACACACGTAGAAATGCTGGAAACTTTTCTCTTTCTCATCTGGAGCACAAATATGCATTTTTAATATCTTAATTTAAGACACTCCGAACAAATATTCCCTTAAAAAAACAAACAAAAACTTCATTACTTTTTCAGTATCTTAATTGAACATGTTTTGAGCGTCTTATATTAAGATGCTACTAGTCAAAATGCATCCGCGTCTTAATTTAAGACGTCTACAAAAATTTTATTATAAAAAAAACCAAAAATAAATTTCAGACCTTTCAAATATCTTAATTCAAGATGACTGTGCGTCTGAATTTAAGACGATTAGTGTTTTTCGTGTTCGTAAATTGAAATGTTGCTAGGTCTCAATTTAAGACACTTGGATAAACTCACACTTTAATATGACTACACAATTTGATTATTGAAACAAAAAATCAATTATATAATTTCAAGCCGTTTTGAATAACGTCTTAATTTTAGAAACTTGGATAATCTCTTACTTTAAGACGTCCATACAATTTTTAATTACAAAAACCAAAAAAAAAAAAAAGAACTATACGAATTTCCGACGTTTTAAATATCTTTATCTAAGATGACTATGTGTCTCAATTTAAGACGATCGGTGTTTTAATTTGAGATGCAGTTACATCTTAATTCAAGACGACGAAAAAGGTTGAAAGGATGAAAGACAGGAATGCGTTCGGAAAAGTTGGAAAAATAGTTTTTGTGTCGTCGTAGTAGAAACTGAGCATGGAGTATGCCGAGGACGCATTATTGGCATTGGCGCATGTGTCGCGTATCCGGTTGGCAATAAAAAGGTGCGCGCTCGAAACCGGTGTTACGGATAAAGCGTCGCTCCGAACATGGAGATGTAGTTACAGTAGTGTGAGATACTGCTGAGCGTTTTCGAGAAGCCGTCGCGCGGATTACGCCGAGGCAAATCATATTTCTGCCGGGGCCAAAATTGTAACGGTGTTGTGTCTCGTTTGTAAACAAAAAAAAAAAGGTCGAGCGAACCAGTTATGCCACGGACTGGCGTGTTGGAGATCGACACCGACGTTGCAAAACACGGATTGGATATTGATATCAATCACGATGCGGTCCGCGACGTTGGGTTCATTATGTATCGTGTCTTGTCACGACGCGCAAACACAATCCGCGGCTATCTTCGTTTGAGCACGACAAGGACAGGCCGGAAGTGGATCAGCGCTCTGATAAAACGCGCACCACCGTTAGCCTCTAGGTGCCTGACGTGCAATTACACTCGCAGTTATAATTTAATAATCACTGAGTTTTAGTCGCGTTGCGTCACTGTTTATAGTTCAGACAATTATTATGTCTCCGGTTCGAAAACAAATATTTCAATTAGTCGCGAGTTTCATTAACATTTTTTTTTAATTATAACAGTGTTTTTTTACAAACCACATAATTATATAAGTTTACAAGACCTGTATTATGCAAAAATTAACAGGTTTATAATGTGTATTTTGAGATATATAAAAAACATATATAATTATGTATGTTAGTATATCAATGACATAAATAGTAGATAAAAAGTTTGATTGTTATGGAACCATATGGGAGTCATATATAAACATATATAACAATATAAAAATGTATATAGATTTGTGTAGTATTATAGTCAGATATAAAATTATATAGTTGTATATGTTAGTATATAAATGGCATAAAGTTTTATCATGTTCTGGAGCTATATATGAAGACAGATATAAAAATATATGAAAATGTCAAAGAATATATTTTTTGTATGTTATAAAGCCATATCTAAAAACATATATAATTATAAATTTTAGTATATAAATGATATAAATAACAGATATAAAGTTTTATCATGTTATGAAGCTATATATGAAAGCATAGATATAAAAATATATGAAAATGTAAAAGAATATAGTTTTTGTATCTTGTATAATCAGATATAAAAACGTATATAATTATATATGTCAGTATATAAATAACAGATATAAAGTTTTATCATCTTATGCAGCTATATATGAAATCAGATATAAAAATACAATGAAAATGTAAAAAAATATAGTTTATTTTTTTGTATTGTATACAGCCATATATGGAATTGTCTGATACACGAAAATATGTAAACCATGTTATAAACGGTACGAGATTTCAACACCGCAATTTCATGCGTGCAAAAGGAAAAATTCGGATCGTAAAAGTGACAAGATAAGAAAAATTGTACGAAAGAAATTTTGTATCTGGCAAAAAGCTGAAATATATGTTTAACATGAAAAATGCAAACGGAGATAACTTGGGACACTTTCGGCTGGCATTTAAAGGGCGATAAATTATAACGCGAAGGGGCCATCAGCGCTGGATTAACGAGCAGATTGAGCGTGCCATCCTAATGGGCCTTTCACGATAATTATTGCGTGAGTTTGATACACACACGCGAAAATGAGTGCGCGCGCCGCGATGCATGTTTCTGACATAAGACTTTCACCCCCGAGGGCCTCAGGTCGGTGTACGCGATTTGCCTAGTCAGACGTGGAAGAACAAAAACCGGACACACATTTGCCTCTCTGACTTTTTATCCCGGTCGGTTACGTCAGCCAATTGTCGGCCAGATAATTAAGATTAAATTATGACCGAAAAGGTCAGCCCGGAGACGAGAATTGTCGCGGGGATAAAAAAAATCGAGTCCATTCCATCACGACTCCGGAGCAGACACACATTTTTCCGCTCTCGTGAGATACGAAAAGTTATTAGTTGATTGCGACACCCATCGGATCATGCCTCGACGGATAATTAACTTACAAAGAAATGACCAGCTTTGCAAACGAGATATATCAAAATTGCAATAGATGTGTATCCGTTTGGTCTGGAATTCTCCGACTGTTGAGTGTTCTCATGTTAAAGTTGCCCATAAATTCTTAATACGAACTTTGAAAACGAAGTGGAAATTATATATTGAAAATTTTACGGTGATTAAAAAAGTTTTCATTTGTGGGATTCGAACCCTCGACCCTCAGGGTGGGAGTTGATCACCTTATCCACTGCGCCAAAATTGCCTAAAAATTTGAAAATTATTTTGTGAAATTTATTCCCAATTTTATAACATTTTTCAGGAATTAAAAAGTGGAACTTAACCTCAAAAGACTCGTGAGTCGATTTTTATAGAAATTTTTTATAAATTCTTAATCTGGACTTGGACAAGTAGCTGGAAATTATTTTTTAAAGATTATGTAGTGATTAAAAAGTTTCAGTCAGTGGGAATCGAAACCTCGACCCTCAGGATGAGAGTTTATCACTTTATCCACTGCGCCAAACTCGCCTAAATATCTGAAAATGATTTTCTGAAATATATCCACCATTTTTAATGATTTTTGACTAATTAAAAAGTGGAACCTAAACTGAAAAAGTTCCTACATCAATTTTTATAAAAAATTCTCATAAATTCTTGAACCGATCTTTAAAATTAAATTGGGAATTGTTCATTGAAACTTGTGGAATGATTAAAAAATTCCGTGACTGAGAATCGAACCCTCGACTTTTGAGACTGAAATCTACCACTTTGTCCACTGCCCCAAAATTGTCTCAAACCCAAAAAACAACTTAGTATGAAATGTTCGCCATCATTAAAATGTTTCGAGTAATTGAGAAGTGGAATTTTAACTCAGAAAAGTTGTCTGTCATATTTGGTAATA
Source organism: Trissolcus basalis (assembly GCA_025266255.1). Classification (NCBI taxonomy): domain Eukaryota; kingdom Metazoa; phylum Arthropoda; class Insecta; order Hymenoptera; family Scelionidae; genus Trissolcus; species Trissolcus basalis. The sequence goes on along the minus strand of JAAMPD010000748.1, from coordinate 17,743 downwards.
ATTTCCAATTTAAAAATGAAAGAATGTCTGGACACTTTGAACAACGGTTACGTCAATGAGTAACGATTTTAAAACATAATAAAACATAACTTTGATTATAAGTTGATACACGTCCCCAGTCTTATCCAATGCGGTGATGTAATGCTGACTGCACAACAAGTTGAACTTTTCTGAGCACTCGAATTCTACCCCAACGCCACCTTCGCGCTTATTTGCATGACAATGAAACTGTCAATGACGCCACAACCGTCATTAACGTTCTTCAAATGAAAAAAAAAAAAATACATCATCAAATAAAAAAAGAGAGTAAACAAAACTGACAATTTATAGGTCAGAAAAATTGTAAACAACTATAACTAACACGGTAATTGCTATAATTAGATTAGTGTCACATTTTTCACATCGAACTTTCAACCTTGTAACATATCGCCTTTTACGCGAACCGCGACGCAGAATAATGCAACTTTTTCAATCGTCTTCAACTTTTTTCTTTCGCATCGCCAAAACGAGACAATCGAGTTGTGGGACGACTCGGGGGAAAGTTCGCAGAACAGACGAACTTGAGATACACATCTTGAGACAAGAAAAACGGGCTCGGTGGCGATCAAGGCCTGCATTTTACTCTCGCTGTCGAGGTCCCTCTTAATCGAAAAATTCAAACCTGAATTGGAGCGGGCCCGCGCAGCAAAATCCCACGGACTTCATGTTATAATTCCACGTGCATTTCCTTTCTATCAATCAGCTAGAATTCCGAGGGAAGAAAATTTATGTCTGAAATTAAGACGCGTGGAAACCATTTCTGAAGTCGTTTATCAAAATTAATTTATTTCGTAATGCCAATTTTCAGTTGAGAGCGTGTACAGGTGTCTTAATTTAAAATGTAGGCGTGTCAGTTAAGATGGTTGAATATTGCGAGTGAAAATTATTTCAGACAACCAAACGCATTCGAATGAAAACTATTAGAGCTATTTGAATTAAGATCTAAATTAAGAAATCAAATTTAAAGAACATCTTAAATTGAGATGGCTGTATTTGGATGTCTGAAATTAAGACAACCTAATATTCGAGTGTCTTTAATTAGAGCGACCATAAGTTTAAGCGTCTTAAATTAAGACAGTGACAAATTCGAATTATAACTATTAGAGCATATTAAATCAAGGAATCATAATAGGAGACCATCTCAAATTGAGATGGTTGTGTGTTTGCGCGTCTGAACTTTAGATGGCTTATATTTGAGAGTCTTAAGTTAAGATAATCATATGTTTAAGCATCTTCAATTTAGAAAACCCATTATTAGAGCGTCTTAAATCAGGGCGCCCATATGTTCGAGCGTCTTAAATTATACGTGATCATACGTTTGAACGTCTCAAATTAAAACGACCAAATATGAGAGCGTCTTAAATTAGAATGACCATAAGTTCGACCGTCTTAAATTAAAATAGACAAATATTAGTGTGTCTGAAATTAAGAAATCCAAATATTATAGCTTCTGAATTTAAGACGGCTATAAATTTGATCGTCTTACATTAAGACGGATATACACTTGAACGTCATAAATTAAGATGACCAAATACATTTTATTGCGTTTAATGCGTTTTATTAACTCAAAAAGTTCAATGTTTGTCCGTCTTAAATTGAGACGACCGACTATTGGATCGTCTTAACTTAGGATGACCATAATTTTGAGTGTCTTAAATTGAGATAGTCATACGTTCAAGCATCTCAAATTAAGACAACCTAATATAAGAGCATCTAAAATTAATTAGAGTGACCATAAAATTGAGCGTCTCAATTTAAGAGGGACAAATATTACAGTGTCTCAAAGAAATCCAAACATTCTAGCGTCTTAAGTTAAGACGACTATGACATTTGAACGTCAGCATAAATTAAGATGACCAAATATGTTAACTTAGAAAGTTGAATTTTTGTTCATCTTAAATTAAGACAGCCAAATATTTGGACCGGGAATATATTTGAGATAGTCTCACACTCAGAAATTTCTAAACGAAGGATACGTTCAAATGTCTTAGTTTCTGACATTTCAAAGGTGTTAATTTATTTTCGCAAAATGAGCCGAGGATTCCGAGAGGTCATCCTATTCCAACCCATAATTACATAAAGCAACCGCCAACGTAATGAACAACGCCAATCAATTGATCATTCGCTTTCATACGGTTGTAAAAGATTGATTAACGATTGAAGATTCCATAATTCCGTCTTATGTCACTGGCCATAACGATTTCCCATGCGGCCACAATTAATACTTGTTATTTGATTACATAAAATTTCATATCGGATTTCATAAATGGTTCGAAAAGCATTTTATCCGCGCCCAACTTGGCTCGAGGATGTTTTATGTGTTTTTGCTTGTTCGGCCTATCCATTAAGCCGTTTTATATACAAAATTGGCTCTGAGAACCCGAGTGGCTGTTTGAAGGTCGTTCTTGTTGACGTGGGAAAAGTCGGCTGTTAGTTTCCCGCCAAAATCAATTCGACTCGAACAATGCGAGTCTTGTGCAACGGCGCGTGATTTTTTTTTTCTTCACGTCTTTCTCTATCCGTCGTGTTTATATTTTTCGAGATTAATTAAAGCCCGGTGGAACGCCGGGCACTTGAGTTTCGTGGTGTTGGTATGGCTGTCACGTGACCTCCGAGGCAGGGGCAAAAGTAAAGAAAGCACTTTCTCGAATAGGCAGCCGGAGAACTCCGGGATGCAAAAATATTGTATAGAAAGTAGACAAGAGCCAATGCCCGAAGCGAGCCAAATATAAATTACAAGCTTCTGACCGCATGTTCAATTGTACATATTTGCCTTCATTTTTTCAGCCGCTCATTCCGGTCTTTATCGGCGCGATAAAAGAGAAACCCGCGCGCGCGCAAGTCGATTTTAGAAAAAAAAAACGGTAAAAGCGTTCTTTTATTGAACAAATAGATAAGTGCAATTTTGACACGACTGTGACTGTCGTGCAGATAACAAATATTTTTCCCGCGCAAAATTTCAACATCCCGCGACCCACGACTTTTAGCGGGCCATTTGAAATTTTAATTCTACAAACGGGTATAATTTATTTCGTAGGTGAGAAATAAACTTCTGAAATTATTGACATTGTTTTCGGCGCCAAATTCAAATCGTTTGAAAAATTGTCATTTTTGGCGGGAAATTTTCAATTTTCAAATTGTTGATTTTTTTATTACATGTTCTTATACAATTCTTTCACCCAGACGGACAAAAATATAAATTATAATATATTTTATATATTTAAAATATATTCGTGTATATTTCACATATATATGTGATTTATAAATTATTTATAAAGCGGCAATAAGTTATATAAATGATATATAAAATAAATATAATATATATTTTATCGAAAAATATATAGTCAATTTATATACAAAATATAAATTTAGAATATATTTCCGCGTACATTTTTATCCCTGTGGGTATATATACTATACTATATATAAAATAGATTCAATTTTTCTCAAATGATACAGACTATAAAAATCGATCAAAATTTAATTCGCAATACAATTTTTTATTTTCAAATCAGAAACTTGCATCTACTATGTGACCCTTTTGTCATACTCGCATAGAAAAATTATATAACCGATTTTTTTTCTACCTGCTGACTTACTCATGGTCATAGATATTTTTATCACATTTTTTCAGTTGCATCAACACGACGGATCGCATAATGTTGAAAAAAAAATAAAATAAAATTGTTGACTAAGGTTAATCAGGTGAATCATTACTTACTGGATATTTTTCTTTGTAAAATAGCGAGCTCGTGGACATGATCGGTGACAATCAGCTCCTAGGACTCGAGCGTGCACTTGATCATGGTAGTTTGTTTTTATCCCCGGCGATCAGTTCAACGATCTCCCAAAATGACTTATCTGGAGCGCAGCGAGACGATTTTTCAACTTTCACAGATCTCAGCTCCGACCTTGAAACTTTTTTTTATTCCTTTTTAATAAACGAGTTCTTTCTGAAGCAAACATTGTGAAAATCCATTCCACCTTTTTTGTATCCCCGGATTAATCAAATTCATTTCAGTTTCAGAGTTGCAAAATTCTACATTCCAACCAGTACAAAAAAAAACATTCAAAATAAAAAAATTCTATTTCAAAATTAGAAAAAACAAACATTTTTTATTGACAGAAATGTTTTTGACCTTGAAAATTTTTTTCACAATTTTTGCTTACAAGTTGACGAAACTGCACAGGTAGTCACTTTGAAAAAAAATTTTTAAATAATTAAATTTCAAAAAAAAAATATTTTCGAAGGGCCAAACTAAAAGACACTGAGAAATCGTTGTCACAAGTCACACGAAAAATTGAAAAGCACTTGTTGCACGTCTCGTCGGGAGGTTTGAATTTCCCGGGCACATGGCGGGCCAATCGGACCGCGACACGTGTCAAAAAGGCAATTTTTGGAGCGCACACCTGAATCGGCTCTGCAGGAGAAAGAGACTGGCGTGCGATCCGCGTGTCCAGTTAGTTTGCGGCCAACGGAAGAGAAGCAGAAGGTCCCCTCTCTGGTGCCGAGCGGTGTGACCCACAATCCCGATCCCTTCCTCGCGCTGCATCTCCGCGCGAAGGACATCGACACACGCGAGCCGTCACTGGCCTTTTTCGGCGCTCGCCGCATTGACACTGACAATCGTCGCGTGGTCATTATTTATTCAATCGTTTCGCAAAACCCCGGTCAACATTTTTTTGCCACTTTTCAATGTTTATGCAAATTTCCAATTCCTGTTTTGAATCGTAAAAAATGGTAAATCTGCGTCAAACATTATAAAATCTGGGTAATGAATAAATGGCTCGGTTGAAGAAATTCAAATTAATTCAAAAATACATTGACTTAAGGTGGTCATACGTTTGAGAGTCTTAAATTAAGATGGACAAATGTTATAGCGCCTTAAATTACGACGATCGTTTTAAATTCAAACGGACAACTATTAGAGCGTCTTAAATTCAGATCTCTATACGTTTAGGTGTCTTAAATTAAGTCGACTTAATATTCTTCTGTCTTAAATTGAGATGGCTAAACATTTAGGCGACTCAAATTAAGACAATCGAATATTAGAGCGTCTAAAATTTTAAGATGGCTATAAGTTTTGAGCGCCTAAACTTATGGTGGCCATACTTTTGAGCGTCTTAATTTAAGATAACTAGACGTTTAGGTGTCTTAAGTTACGTCGACTTAATATTCTTGTGTCTTAAATTAAGATGGCTAAACGTTTAGGCGACTCAAATTAAGACAGCCAAATAGTAGAACGTCTTAAATTAATATAGCTATAAGTTTGGGCGTCTTAAACTGAAAAATCCAGATAGTAGAGCGTCTTAAATTAAGATGACCAAATGTTATGGTACCTTAAATTACGACGGGAATTTTAAATTCAGACGGACAACTATTAGAGCGTCTTAAATTCAGATCTCTATACGTTTAGGTGTCTTAAATTAAGTCTACTTAATATTCTTCTGTCTTAAATTGAGATGGCTAAACATTTAGGCGACTCAAATTAAGACAATCAAATATTAGAGCGTCTCAAATTAAGATGGCTATAAGTTTTGAGCGCCTACACTTATGGTGGCCATACTTTTGAGCGTTTTAATTTAAGATAACTAGACGTTTAAGCATCTTACATAAAGACGGCCAAATATCGTTGCGTCTTAAATTCAGATGACCAAAAATTGTAGTGTCTGAACTTAAAACGGTTATTCATTTATACGTCGTAAATTAAGATGACCAAGTATTTTAAAGCGTCTTAACTTAAGACAACCAAATCCTCGAACTGAAAATATTTTGCATCGACTTATATTAAGACACATAAGAATTTCTATCACAGATGTTCAAATGTCTCAGATTTTTACATTGTAAAAGCATTAATGAATCAATTTAAAAACGAAAAAAAAACATTGTTGGGGTTACAATTATAATTATAATTATGAAAATTGATTCAGAACGTTTCATTGACTTTCCTTTCATTTATGCAGCATGACAATTAAATATGAAATCAGAATAAAAGTCCATTGACAGAAAAATGTAAGCACCGGAACTCGGCGAGCGTATCCTGTATCGAGTTGTCTCATACTTTGTACACTTTTTTCACTCGAATTGAAATATTTTAAATGGCTTTTTATATCAAAATAATAATAATGACGATAATTTGGTTCAAATGTGAAAGAGATATGTTATAAAATCACACAACTTGGAGTGCGAATTGAATATATACATAAATGTATATAATTTTGTATCTAATAAATCTATATTTTTAATTGTATTAATTTGTATTCTTTTAAAAGATGAAGATTCCTAACAAATCAGAACGGTAAATTGGGAACAACGAATTTTTCATTGGATTCATGGAAAATGAATAAAAATAACGCTCGTAAAATGATTTTATTGCGTAATAATTTGTTACACGCTCAGCAATAGCTGGGTAAATTAATATCAAGATACCGTTGCTCTGTGGTTCTCGAGTCCTTCGGAAATCAAACGTGGCGAGTTCGTAAAACCAATGAATTTTTTTTTTTTACTTCAGTGGTTGGGAAATAAGAATGACGGGTTTCAATATCAATTCATGCAAATTTATGGAATGAAATTATATCTTCATTCTGGCATTTGCAATGTCACCAAAAATTTCTCACAGATAAAAACTGTTTCTCAAAAACTATTCAAATTTGGAAAATTATCGGATTCTCTTAAAAAGTCATACTTTGTTGGTAACAATAATTTTGTTCCAAGCGCCTAAAAAGATGCGACCAAAAATTCTTCTTCGTAACGCAAGTTGACTTTCTCCAGGGGCAATGAAAATTTTTTAAAAAATGTAAGATTTATTGACACTTACACAAGATTTTGTAAAGATTGATAAGCTTTTTTTGAATTCATAAAAAAATTCTTGCGAAAACAAAAAAAAGGAAGACTTTTGTTAAATTTAGTATGATAAGAATTTTGTCATTTTTTTGTAAAAATTAGTTTTGTAACAAATTTAGGTTTATTCAGTTGTGGGAAAAAAATGGTGAGTTTTTTTAGTCGGCACAATGTAGCACATTGAAGCATCAATCAGAGAACCACGCTTCGCTCAATCAGTGCTCTCACATCTCAATGTAAAATATCGGCTCATTATAGAAAAACGACCGCTGTTTATCTGCAGGTTAAAAGTTACTGATAACTTGTTTATATAAAGCCAGAATTCCAGACTGAACTGGATTTTTGTTCGAAAGATTTGAGTTGCACGCAAATTGATATGAGCGTGCATTTAATTATACCCTTTTCCTGACACTTCTTGACGGCGAAACAAACTTTTCACAATCGCTGCGCGGTTCAAAACTGAAAAACAAAATTTCCAAAATCAACTTTCAAGCTCGAATGAATCAAGTAACAAAACAACCAGACAGAAAAGTTTAAAAAAAAATACAGAAATCGATCTGGAAAAATTTCTCTTATCAAAGGTTCACGTGAAGTTAAAACACGTACTAAAACAAATAATGACGTCATCGTAATTCGTCACTTGAATCAACAGTCGAAAAAAAAAAAATTTACTTTCCAATTTATCTTATCAAACATAAAAAATTGTCATGCCGAAAATTTGGTAAGAACTCAAGTTAAAAACTGAGAGAAATTTTGTATGTTTTCATTTTTGTTTTAATTTATCATTTTGTAGATTGACGATTTTCTAAAAATGAACGATTGTTAAAGTTAATAAGGGGAAAAGAAGAAGAAAAAAAAGAATGTTACTGTAAAGATAAAAAAGATGATATAGTTTCTGATAGTTCTGATAGTTCTATATAAGGCACAACTATGACGCTTGGTTCAGTAAACTCAGTGCAGCAAAAGAGACTGGTTCGGGTAGATAAACGTGACGTTTGAAACTTGTCTATGTGAAAAGAAAATTGCACGGTTAAAAGAGAGCGGCTTCAGATATTCGTCGTTCAGTATCGTTCAGTTTCGTTATTCCTCTAGCTCCAAACACAAACTTCATGTTGGCTGCTAAACGATTGATTGTTTTTCGCCATAGTTTCGCCACTAGTGCGGTAAAAAAAAAAGATTCAATTCAAAACAAAATTCTTAGTTTGGATACAATTTTGGTTTTGGTTTTTGTACTAGTTCAGTCAATAATATAACAAAAAAAATGTGCAACCCCCTCCCATCAAACAACAAATTAAAAACTGTCATGACAAAAATTATTTCTTGTCGATATATTTTATGTATCACATTTAAATTTGATGACCTCCAAAACACGAATCTCGTGTTGTATACAATAACACTCGTCTTTCATTAAGATTTACAAAAAATGTCAAATATGATTTTATGTCATGTATCTTCTCGTTATTTGATATTCGTTTTTTGTTATATTAATGTCAGTCGCCTATTTATATTTAACCGGAAAGGTTTAAGGTCTTGACCTGTAAATTAAAAAATTAATATTATCTGTAAGATTAATTGTTAAAAGGATGTTTGTACATTAATAAAATTAATAATATTTATCGTTGCAGTTGAATTAAATAACAAGCATACTAAGTGGTTATTGGAACTAACATTTAGTTAGGTAGGTACCAACGTTTCTGAATCATACGTTCTTAAGGTCAGATGGCATCAACATGTATCAATAATTATATAATTGCTAACTTAATTTTTCTTAATTAATCACACTCGATACTGGCTATCTCACACTAATATCGGCAATAAATTCATTTACTGTAGTTTGTGCTGATATTTTGTCTTATCTTGGCAATTAAAACAAATTAAATGCAAAATTTGTTCTAATGATTGTTTTTCTTTTTTTGTTTTTTTTTTTTTTTTAATTTAGGCAGCTATGGCGAAACTGAAGATTGCTATTATTGGACAGAGTACCTTTGCTGCAGAGATTTACAAATCTCTGAAAAAAGATGGCCACGAGGTCACTGGAGTTTTCACAATCCCAGACAAGGGGAATCGTGAAGATCCTTTAGGTTAGAAAAATTTCAACTCGAAAAACTTCTAATAAAGTTTATTTAGAAATTTCTATTTAGAAATTCGTTTTATTGATAAAAGAAAATTGGTTTCAGCAACCGTTGCCAAAGTTGGCAACACGCCAGTTTTCAAGATCAAGGCCTGGAGGAGCAAAGGACAAAGTCTTCCTGAGGTTATAAAAAACTATAAGAGTATTGATGTCGACCTAAATGTGCTGCCATTTTGTACTCAGTTTATTCCTATGGAAGTTATCAATCATCCGAGATATCAATCTATTTGTTACCATCCTTCAATTTTGCCAAAACATCGAGGGGCTAGTTCTATAAATTGGTAAGTTGGTAACACTGACGAGTTGGTAACACTGGCACCCAGAAACTGCGTTCATTCAGATTTCAAATTATATTCACTCCAAATTAATAAATTAGTAATATTTTGAGTTGGTAACACTGACAAGTTGGTAACAATGACTTTCATCTACCGTATTAATTCAAATTTTCAAATTTCAAAAGATTTTTCGCATCTATTAAATTTTATATCAAATTTGTTATTTAAATCATTAAGAAAATCTTAACATGACGACTTACTGTTATGATTTTCAACAGGACTCTTATCCAAGGAGACAAAACAGCCGGTTTCTCCATCTTCTGGGCAGACGACGGGTTGGATACAGGACCCATCCTACTGCAAAAGTCCTGCAGCGTGGATCCAAACGACACAGTAGATTCGTTGTATATGAAATTTATGTATCCAGAAGGTATCAAGAGCATGGCCGAAGCTGTGAACTTGGTTGCTGCAGGAAAAGCTCCAAGAATAGCTCAGACCGAGGAGGGCGCCTCCTATGAGGCGATGTTGAACAAAAAGGAACTACAAAAGATTGACTGGTCGAAGATCAAATCTTGCGAGCAGTTACATAATTTTATTCGAGGGATGGACAGTGCTCCTGGTGCTTGGACGTTGTTGAACAATGAAGAGGTCCAGATGTTTGGTAGTTCAATCTGGGATAAGAAAATCCCGACTGGGGATGTAGTAGAAGTAGATGGTGTTAAGGGAGTCATCCATTCTGATGGATTATTTATTGAAATTGAGAAGGGAAAAGGTGTGAATGTGGAGAGGATCAGAGTTGGAACCAAAACTATCCCAGCTAAGTTATACGGAAAGAGTACTACCAATGGAGTTAAGTTGGAGTTAGATGAGAGTGAAAAGGCAAGCGTAGAGGTGATTAGAGAAATTTGGAATGGTATCTTAAATATCCCTGTTGAAGAGGATACGGATTTCTTTGCATCAGGTTGGAATGCTTTCTTTTAGATTTTCTATACCCAGTTATTCGTTTGGATTACAATCAATTGATTGTTTTTTTAGGTGCTGGGAGTATGGACGTAGTTCGTCTGGTGGAAGAGCTCAAAGACAGATTGGAAATAACAATAGAAAACACCGACGTCTTTATGTCCCCAGTGTTTTCGGAATTCATCGCTACTGCGATCTCTATCCAGCGGGCTGGAGGTGGTTCTGCGCCAAAAACTGTTGAATACGACGGTGTAGAGATGGATGCAAACAATCTCCATCTTAGATTCCCTAGACAACTTTTTATAAATGGGAGGTTCATCAATGGACGAAGCAAACCCATTGAAGTCATCAATCCTCACGATGAAAGCTCTATCTGCACAATTGAAAGTGCAAGTATAGAAGACATCGATGAGGCTGTCTTAGCTGCCAAAGAAGCTTTTGAACATGGGGAGTGGAGTAAGATTAGTGCCAGAGAACGAGGAAATTTGCTTTTTAGGTAGGTGATGTCTTGAAGTTGGTGTAGCGATAACGTTTTCAGCTTGTGTTTAGAAGGTTAGAAATTCGAATATCTCTCGACGGACCACTTGAAAGAAGCTAATTCAATGTTATGTAATGTGTCTTGTTCAATTATTTAAGGTGATATGTAACTCAATCTCGTGTTGTCTTTCTCATACTCGTAGATGCAACGTTAACGTCATCTTTGTCGCACCTATACGACTTACATTTCACCTTAAGACTATGTTCTGCTAAAAAGTAATATGTTTGTGATTTCTAGAGTCAGAATGACCATTTTTCCACCCAGAAAAGATGAAGGAGTAGAATATCTGTTATAAGGCAGAACATTTTTGTGTTTTTAGATTAGCAGCCTTGATGGAACAGCACAAGGAAGAACTAGCCACCATCGAGTCCATAGACTCCGGAGCTGTTTACACGTTAGCTCTAAAGACCCACATTGGGATGTCCATAGAGACCTGGCGTTATTTTGCCGGATGGTGCGACAAAATCCAAGGCTCGACCATTCCAATCTCTCATGCCAGACCCAACCGCAACTTCACGGTTACCAAAAAAGAACCCATTGGTGTCTGCGGGCTCATCACTCCTTGGAACTACCCTCTTATGATGCTTTCCTGGAAAATGGCGGCGTGTCTAGCGGCAGGCAACACTGTGGTGATGAAACCAGCCCAAACCTCTTCCCTCACAGCTCTCAAGTTCGCCGAACTTTCCCTCCTGGCTGGGATTCCCCCAGGTGTAATAAACATAGTTCCAGGAACCGGCTCAGTGGCAGGAAACGCAATCGCCCAGCATCCACTGGTGAGAAAACTCGGCTTCACGGGATCCACGGAGATTGGCCAGGTGATCATGAAGTCCTGCGCAGACAGTAACCTCAAAAAAGTGTCTCTCGAACTTGGTGGGAAGAGCCCGTTGGTTATTTTCCAAGACGCCGAATTGCAACAGGCTGTGAGGTTAGCTATGAGTTCAGTTTTCTTCAACAAAGGCGAAAATTGTATCGCAGCTGGTCGTATTTTCGTTGAAGAGAGTATCCATGACGAATTTATGAAGAAGATCGTTGAAGAGACGAAGAAAATTACTATAGGAAATCCTCTAGACCGAAAAACAGCCCATGGTCCGCAAAACCACAAAGCTCACTTAGATAAGCTTTTACAGTACGTCCAGACTGGCGTCAGAGAGGGCGCCACCTTGCTCTATGGCGGGACCAAGTTCCAAGAAAAAGGATATTATTTTGTTCCTGCGATTTTCACAGACGTTGAAGATCACATGACGATTGCAAAAGAAGAGTCTTTCGGACCGATTATGGTCGTTTCAAAATTCAATGCTAATGATTTTGATGATGTAATAAAAAGGGCCAATGCTACAGAGTACGGCTTGGCCTCTGGTGTTTTAACAAAAGACATCAACAAAGCTTTGAGATTCGCGGAAAAAATCGAAGCGGGAACCGTATTTGTCAACACCTACAACAAAACAGACGTGGCGGCACCTTTCGGCGGATTCAAAAAAAGTGGTTTCGGAAAGGATTTGGGACAAGAGGCATTGAACGAGTACCTGAAAACTAAAACCATCACTTTCGAGTATTGAGGAGATCCAATTTCTGTCATTCAACTCCAAATGTGATTTTTATTGTTAATGTTGAATTTCCGAATTTGACATTGCTGAACATTCGACACTGTTTTTCTTTGATCGAATAAAAAAACTGGTTGATGAAATTTATTTATTAAACAACGTATTACAATGACGAACAAAAATGTTAAAACTATTTTTCCTGTTTCCAAGAAATGTACAAAACCAATTAAAACATAACCTTGTAAATTCTTTGTAAAATTCACTATTAATAAAATATTACCTGCTGAAACTTACCTGTTCCGTTTAATTTCCTACAATTTAGAACACTGACGATGGAATAAAAATCGTTTGAGAATGAAAACCGGGTTATTTTTGTTGTAGATAATTTAAATTGTTGCGCGCTGCGCGCTACGTCAAATGGAAGGTTAGGTTCGCAGCGCGACTCGAAGTCGACGGACTTTTACCTTGTTTTACATCGTCCAAGTTGGTTGTTTACTTCGAGGCCAGTTAGCCGGCCAAGTAGACGGCTTTGTGCTTGCCTCAGCACCTCAACCAGCGGCCAGATGTTCATTGTCGGGCTCACTGGCGGTATCGCCACGGGCAAAAGCAGTGTCGCCGCGATTATCCGCGAACATGGCATACCTGTCATCGATGCGGACACGATCGCTCGCAAAGGTTAACTTCCTATCGATTAACTCAGCTTCTCATCAATTACTCTCTCAACGATTTCAAATCACGTTCTCCCTTTATCATCCCACTCTCATTTCTTTGTTTTTCCTCATCCCTCTTCTCCCTCAGTCCCACCACCTCCCTTCTTTATGCACCAATTTTGTTTACTTGTTCTGTCTTGTTTTGTTTATTGTATCAAAATCATTCGATCCTGATAAATCTGATAAGCTTTTAGGTTTCTGGTAAATGTTTAATTTTAAGAGACGGATTGAAAATTGATTTTAGTGGTGGAGCCGGGAAAACCAGCTTGGCACAAAATTCGAAAAGAGTTCGGGCCGGAGGTGTTTCAGCAAAGCGGCGATCTGGACCGTACGAAACTGGGTGACCTGATCTTCAACGACGTGGAGAAGCGCAAGAAATTAAACGCAGCGACCCATCCTCATATCTACCGCGAGATGTGCTGGGAGGCGTTCAAATATTTTTTGCAAGGTCATCCCTTCATTGTCATGGATCTGCCGCTACTGTTCGAGACAGGAAGCATGCTGAATTATTTGCACAAAATCATCGTCGTCACTTGGTATATATCAGTATAATAAACTTGGTACAACCCAAGAAATTCATAAGACGTCATTTGAACGATCGGTTGGAATTTTGAATTTAACAGAAAACCGAGAAGAAAAAATGAACCGAGTAAAAAGAGGTCACTCTTTTATGAGTTTCTTTTTTTTTTTTTTTTAACGAAATTTAAATGAGACGAATGATACTTATTTATAAAGACCGGACACGACTTGTGTCAGAATGTTTATAACGTTTTAATGACCCAACAATTGTATTTATAATTATACAAAAGAATTCTATTTATACGTCGCGCTTTTCGTATTTATTTATGCCTGATACGCAAATCGAGGCATTACAAAAGTGTATGATTTCTCAAGATTCAAATGATATCTACAAAATAGATGCGATTAATGTTTCTTCAACACCGAACAATTTTATACAACGTCAAATGAAAAAAAAAAGTATCCAAACTTTTAAATTGTATTAAAAACTTCAATTTTTCAAACTTCAAATGTTCTTTCTCAACTTTATCATCAAATTTTTATTATGATTGTTTAAAAAAAAGTCTAATTTTGAGATACCCTTTAATTTTTTTCTTAATTAATTTATTGTGTTCATTTTTTGTTTTAGCGAGGAAGATTTACAGTTACAAAGATTGATAGAACGATCAGGAATAACAGAAGCAAAAGCGAAACTGCGCATAGCCGCACAGATGTCGCTTGACAAGAAAGCAGAGATGGCAAATTTCGTGATCGAAAATTCGGGCAGCGAGCGCGACACGAGGGACCAAACGATCAAAGTCCTTAGTGTTTTGCGGTCGTCGAAGCAGCACTGGAAGGTGCGCGTGATCCTCGGCGTCTGCTGCACGGTTTTAATCGCTGGTGTCTACTGGCTGAGGAGCCGGTCTCAACAACGATCCCTACCCAACTCCGTCTAAAAGCTTACCGTCGAAGGACGTGCAAATTATTTTTATATTTTGTTTTCAAATTGTTGAAACCAAAAGGCAAAAGTCCCGGATGATTTTGTTGAGTTAGTTGAATTTTGTAGATTTTATAAGAAAATTTTATTTAAATTTTGTGTTCAAAAATTTCTTTGATAAGGATGTGAAGGGGGTTCATGCATTTTCAAATTTTTTGAACGGTTTAGAGAAGTTGGTGGGTATAGGCAGTGTATGTAAATCATGTAAATACGTTAAGATAAGTTATTAGATACAAGATTTCCATATGATTTTTTTAAAAACTCGTTTGCTTTTGTCCTTCCCCACCCCCGGATTCGTAGCTTGATAACAAAAAAAAGCACAATTACGTTGTAATATATATACATTATATAAACGCAATCTCGTCGTTATAATTGATAGACGATGTAAACGATTGAGTATAAATAAATTTGGAAATTGAAAAACCATGTATTTTGAACATATCGTTTATTTGAAAGGATTGCATTGCAATGATTTCGCACATTATTCTTACAATCATAAATCTATCGGTTATCTTGGTAGTGAAACATTCGTTTTACAATTACTGTAAGAAATGGAAGAAACGAATATGTACGGCCCTACCAAGACGGAAACGAAGCAAAAAGGTACAATAAACGGCGCAAAAATGTAATCTAAGTACATATTAGGGTTTCTTATTAAAATATCAATATCGTATAAGAATATCAACTTACAAACTATTGATAAAGGAAGTATAAAAATGTACTTATGATTTTTTTTTCGAGCTTTTGAAAAAGAAAAACGCGACCGAAGGCCCAACGAAACGCTATTTACATAGTTTTTATTTCTTTTGTTTTGTCTATCCATCTTATCTTTCTCTTTTTGTACTAAGCAATTTTTCTTCATCTGATTCTCAATTTTTTAATTCTAACTTCAGACCGTTGGTTTAATCGAGGATTAAGGTTTTTTGATAAAAGTCATCGAAAGTTCGTGAAAGATCTACAGTAGATCACTAGATCACCAAACCGAACATCGAAAGTGCATCTGAATTGTTTTGCTAAATAAATATCAATTGTGTGGTATATATATACATACAGAGAAAATTAACTGTGTTCTGTTACGAAGAGCAGGCGAAATTTCAGTTTGCACTTCCGCACAGCGCCACCTGTATTGCAGACTTGATATCAAGGACGTTCTCAATTTACCAAACATTTAATACTGGATTAAATTCTAACCCGAAGAAAGTGCGCCACCTATCGCGCAGATGGCGCTGTTTTGCAGCGCCATCTACAACGGCCGTAGAAGCCACAAAGTTTTCAGCTTTAAAACTGAACACGTATTACTTTACCGTTCGCATATTTTGTCATACTTGTAGTACTCGATTGGAAGTTCAACACTGGCGCCATCTGGACAATCCAGATGGCGCCGCTTCAATTGTTTAGCGCCATCTACAATGGCGATCCTCATATTCTCAGTTTTAAAACTGAATCTGTTGACACGTTCGTACATGTTTTCAAACTTTCAAACTGTTCTTCAGCGCCATCTGGACTGTCCAGATGGCGCTGCATCAATTTCCGAGCGCCATCTACAGCAGGCGACACTCAACCTCCCAAGTTTTATCACCGATTTGTAGCGAATTGTTAGGTTCAAGATTGTTCTCAGAATGGAAACTTATTGCAGGACAGGCCTGAGTTCCTGAGTCATGATTGGGTAAGAAACGAGGGGCGCATTGGCGGCAGACATTGCGAGCGGGAGATTCGTGGGTTGCTGCGAGTTTGGCGGTTGTTGATTGCCCGACTGGGGTCCGGAGCCGCTCATGGTGATGGTCTGTTGCGCCATGGTCACGATAGGTGGCGGTATCGACACCGGCGCCATCGAAACTGCCGCGATCGACACTGGCGCCACCGTCGCTATGCTCACCGGCACAGTGGCGACGCTCGCGGTGACTGTGCGAAGCGTGCCAGCGGCCACTGCTGCGTTCACCATCTGCTGCGCTGTTGGCGCCTGAGAGGGCGGCACTGTGTTTGTTATGGTGACCGCTGGAACCGTCACTGCTGTGACGTTTGTCGTGCGCTTACCGGACATGCGCAGTTGCGCGTTTTGGTCCAGGAGAAATTCGTTGGTTGCTGTTAAATCGCTTACCTGAAAATAAAACAAAAATGTAATAACTCGATAAAAAATATTAAACATTAAATATTGTTTGTATTGAATTAAATATTGAAAAATATATTCAAAAAGTGCATAAACATAAATGAAAAAAAAAGATAAGAATAAATTTGAGAAAAAATATCTGGACATATCTGAAGCCAATATATCAAAGACAAAAAATCTGTAAAATGCAGTATCTTCTACAACCGAGGTACATTGAAAACAACCGATGCAAAAATCATGTAATCAGGTTATGAATTGCGTCGTTAACGTACGTTAATCAGAAACTTTTCAACGTTTATTTTCAAATTCACAATGACTTCTTTCAGCTTCCACTTAACACGTCATAAATTTTCTTTTACGATTATTCTCCACGTCAGAAGTCATTGATATCTGAAACGCGTCATTTTACGCAAATTACATAGTCCAACAACCCCAACTCCGATACCACACAGACCGATATCAAAAACCATATTTCATCCATGCATTTATCATAGATTTCATGTCCATCTGACACATTCCCAACATTCTGAGAATCCTAGTCCTAAAAGAGAAAAAGTAGATGACAAGTGTGAATTGGCTTTTGTATCAATTGAATCGATTGATCGCATCTTTCAGCTAAATTCTCTTTCGTTCCTCTTTCCTTTTTGGTTGATTTCTTGAGAGCCAAAGTTTGAATTTGCAATTGTATATAATTGTATTGTAAATTTTCTATTTTTTCAATTTTCGAAACTTTTCAGTTTTGAAAACAAAACTTATATTATTCTATTATTTTGTTATAAAATGAGCTTCATTTTTGTTATAATAAAATAATGTTTGAATTAAATTATACGCATTAGACAGTAGTATGCGAGTATTTCCTAATAATTATTAATTCTATTTTTTTTAGAAAAACAACTATTTATTTTTCTGTAATAAAAATTGTATTGTATTTTACCAATTTTCAAATCATAATAATTAAAATATTCAAAATCCAAAATCCAACAGACGCGCGTAGCGCGTTATCAACTAGTTGAATTAAAATAAACATTCGTGTCACTTCCACGAACATTAAATTTCGTCGTTTTTTAAATTTCACCTGTTTCTTAAGTTCTTCAATTTTCTTCCTC